>PVJD01006966.1:0-90644 GCA_004026545.1 Mormoops blainvillei | reverse complement strand
GAACCATTCACTCTCAAGTATCCTAGGTTAGGGGAGTTAATTTCTTGCAACTCACCAGCTGGTTTTAAGTGACTCAAACTGCCTGGCCTTGTTTAATTTTCTTGTCTCAGTTTCCCCATTCCTCTTGCCCAGAAACTTTCCTAGCTTCTTACTATCCTGCCTCATAGGGATCAGTCAAGTTTCCCTTCATTCTAGTATAATCTGAGCCAATTACTCACACCGATACCCTATCTCCCCATATTCATTTTCACCTGTCATACTGATGTGCCCGGTGCAGCTGCAATGTCACTGGGTAAAATGTCAACTTCCAGCCAGATAGCGTTAGATTCTACCCGTTCGCTCTCCCCTCTCCTGCTTCCTTCCTTCCCTCCTGGAACACACCTCGGCGCCCCCAACAGGTGTTGGATAGAGATAAACCTGGGTCTTCCCTCAAGGAGCTCCCGGTCATAGGAAGCACAATCCAGTGAACACATGACAAGAAGCAAATGAAAGACTCCAGCAGGTGAAGCCAGGAGAGAACACACGCACCGAGGGGGCAGCTCGCTCGGGCGCCGCCTCTAACCAGGGGCTCAGATGGGCAGCAGTGACCAGGTGGCCATGGGGGTGGGGAAAAGGGCCAGGGGTGGGCGCCAGGCAGAGGAGGCAGTGCGAGCCAAGGCCAGGAGGCAGGGGGCATCAAGAGAGGGAATAGGAGGGATCGGGAGACACTGAGCCCATGGCCGGGGTTTGGGGGGGACAGGAAGGAGGAGTCCCTCGGCAGAACAATCACGAAGGGCTTGAACGTCAAGCTAAGGGCGTGGGAGTCATCCTGAGGGCAACGGAGCCCAGCAGGACCTGAGCATTGGAGTCCCAGGGTCAGATCTGACCTTCGGACCCACCGTGCCGACAGAGATACGTGGGTACGGCTGCCATCGAGATCGGGAAGTGCGTGCTGCCACCTTGTAAGCCCTTCCTCGTCAGTTCCTTCAGAGTTAAGGGTTCTATTGGGCAGCTCCTATCGCAATTCCATATTAAAACGGAGTCAAATGTGAATTACCTCAGTTCCTACGTGATTTGTGCCACGTATTTCCGAACTTCAATCACAGCCGTTGCCAAGAACGTTATCAGTTGGAAATGCCCGGCCTCAAACTCATGAATCAGCCTCTGCATTTTAGCAAGCGTGTCAAGCTCTGACCCATACTGATCCAAAAACACCACCGGAGGCGCGCATGGATCATTCCTTCATAAGCACCACTTTGTGCTATCTCAGCACTAAAGCTGCCTTTAGACTTTGCGAATTTGAATTTGAATTTCTTGTTCTCTGTCCGGTGGAAGCCCACCGCCTAGGTATCTTTGCTGGCCCGGGAAGCAGTGGGGCTGGTGCCTTCGAGGTGGCTCCCACCAGAGGAGGCACACGCTAAAAGGAGCTTTTGGTGGAAGAGGGTGAGTACTCCCTCTCCACCAACAGGGTCTGCAGAGGCAGGCCTCCCGGGCCTCAGGCCCACATCTGCCACCTGTTGTCTGGCGCCTGCACAGAGCGACCCCTTTTTGGGGGAAGTAAATCTACTGCGAGGCTCTGATGTTTAGATGTAGACACTCAATAAGGAAGTGTTCCACAATTATGTGGTTCCATTCCAATAAAGGGGAGATGTATGTCAGGGGCTAGGACAGATATAAATGGGGGTGGGGATCCTGGGTGATGTCTGGGTTACAGTCTGCACCAAGTGAATTTTTGGTGGCAAGACATGGATGGAGCTAAGAAATGGCAGGCAGTGGTGGTGGATGATGGCGGGTGGTGGAAGAGGAATGGAGGATCAAGGGATGGGATGAGGGCTTGAGGGTGGTGGATGGTGCACGAGGGGTGAAGAAGGTGGAGGACAGATGACACTTGGTGGATGGAAGGTGACGGATTGAAGGTGGTGGATGGTGAGAGTAAACTGCAGCTCATGGGAGGGGATGGTAGTGGTGGGTCATGGAGGATGATATCTTGTTCTGATATGAATAACTCATCCTTCTGCCATCACCATCTCCTACCCGCCCTCTACCATCACCACCACCGTCCACTGTTATCCAGACCCATCTATGTCCCACCATCCGCCATCCACCTGGTGTTGTAAACCCATAACCAGGAGTCATCCTGGACTTCTCCACCCACTCCGTCAGGCTCCACATTCAATCAGCTACTGCCTCTAAACACAGGCAATAAAGCCTAACCTAAAACAAGGTCAAGAGCTCAATCACACAGACCCCAGAACCTGGCTGCCAAGGTCTGAATATCAGCTTTACCACCTAAAAGCCATGTGACTTGTCTGTACTAGTTTTCTCATCTGAAAAAACACACCTACTTCACAGAGTTATGAAGACTAAATGAGTCAATATTTGTAAAGCACCTAGAACAATACCTGCACATAGTAAACGCCATGTGTTTGTTATATAAGAGAAATAAGATGTATATGCACCAGATACTTCAAATTACACCTCTCCTCCTTTCCTACAATGTGAATTCCTGCTAGATAATTCCAGAAGAAACAGGCGGCACTTTCCATCCTTCCACAGTGAGAGTATGGAAGTAGGAAGAAATGACAGAACAAAAGTGCAACTCACTGACACACCAGATGGCTCATTAAAGCTGGGTTTAACTTCCTAGGATCAAACACTGATCTACACCCATCCGAAATGTTTTTAGTATAAGCAACAGAGTTCACTGAAGTCTCAACACCTGAATGCTTAATAAAACTTTCATTAAGTTTTATTATTTTCCAGCTGAGCCACCCAAGCCAAAATAAAACAAGAATCTACATGTCCTCCTCCTGTACAAGGGCTCCTCACTGCCCCACCTGTTTTGTTTTGTTTTGTTTTGTTTTTTCATAAACCCTAGGCGTGCACTGCCTTGGAAGCCTTATTCATCCAACTTCGATAAGAGGCATCGTGATGGCTCATGGAGATGACTCAGGGGTAGGAAATAAGCCAAACACGTGGACTAAAGGAGAAATTCACATGTAGACCAAGATCCTAAAAAGGAAGACAGGATAAAGGAGAGAAGGAAATGATGAAGCATGAGATCAGAAAGGGAGGAAGGTGCGGGGAGGCTGGGAAGGTGTGAGAGTTGGGAGGGTCGGAGGGGAGGCGAGAGGGGAAGGTGAGGGAGGGGGTTCTAAAGCACCTCCCCTCTGTGCCCACTATGGGACAGCTGGAGAGCGGAGCAGCAGAGCAGCGGGATGTGTTTGTCGCTTTCTCCCGCCCCCCATTCCTGTTGTAGATGCGGTGGATCTGGTGACTCTGGTAGAAGAGGCGACTGTTGCCCCCGTGCCTCCAGTCAGGCCGAGTCGCTTCAGGAACGTGCTCACACTCACGCGTCAGGTGGCTGGGGCCCAGCGTCCCAGAGCGGGCATAAATCTAAATGCCTGATTCAGATACGAAAGGTTCAGACTGAAATTCTCCAGAGGCACCTATCACACATTGGGCAGGATGAAAATGAGATTCAGAGTGAGCGCAAGTTCTGGGGATGATGGGCAGAACCCGCTGAAGAGTCTTTAGAGAGATGACTTCATGGGATGACTAATGCAGGTGGAGGCACACCTTCCTCCTCTCGTGTCTCTGCCAACACCTGTACACCCACACCTTTCTCCTCCCGTGTGTCTTCTAACACTGGTACTCAGTTCTCTAAAATATGATAGGAATTGTTTGACTTGCTGGCTCACCAGCTGTGCATCTTCAGGCAAGTGTCTTATTCTCTCTGAGCCTCAGTTCCTTTCTGATATAGCAAGTGGAGGTGATATCTACTTCCTGGGGTTAATACAAAAGATAAATGGCATGCTTTTATGCCCATTAAAACACCCAGCACAGTACTTGGCATATATAAGCATTCAGTCAGTACATGTTAGTTTTCTTCTAACTGTAGATGTCACCCTGAGGAGCTTAATAAAAGTATGGAACTCTGGGTTCAGCCCCCGGAAAATCTGGACCCACCAGCATGGGTGGGGGCCCAGGTACCTGGGTTTTAACTGTTCAGAGGGTGTGACAGGTAGACTACGCAGGTGGAGGCCTGCACAGGTGCACAAGTAGGGTTCTACGCATGTGTGTGAATGCACACGTGAGTGTGTTTATGTTGATGCAACTAGGAAGGCCATCGTGGACATTGAGAAGTTAGGCCCCGAGACCAATTTGGTCAGATTATGAAAGGTCTTGAATGCATCGCACAAAGCATGGACTTCCTTCTCCAGACCAAATCAGGCAGTGTGGCCTCAAACCTGGAAATTTTTTAAAAACTAAATCATATCCTAAAATGGAAGCATGGAACTCCAGAAACGAGTTTCTTAAGATGGGAAACTATCTACAAAACATATTGAATTTCTAAAGTGGAATCAATATAATGCGTGGAGGAACTTTCAAAAATCAGCCATTCTGCCCTGACCGATGGGGCTCAGTTGGTTGGGCGTCATCCCGCAAAGCAAAAGGTCGAAGGTTGGATTCCCAGTCAGGGCGCATGCCTGCATTGCGTGTTCGGCTCCCCAGCTGGGAGGTGTACAAGAAGCAACTGATGGATGTTTCTCTCTCACGTCCACATTTCTCACCCTCTCTTTCTCCTTCCCTACCCCTCTCTCTAAAAATACATAATTAATAGATAATTAATCATTTTTTTTAAGTAAAAAAACTGTCCATTCTTTCAACAGATGTTTAGTGACTGCCTTCTAAGCCAAAGCCAATTGCTGGGGACAGACGCAATGGAGTCAGTTCTGGGCCCTAACTGTTTTCAGCCTTTTGTAAGTGCAGCGGGCTGCCAGTGCTCGGTTTTACACTGGGAAGAGATGAAAAGGCAGCTCTGGTAGCTGTGAGGTAAAGGAAGAGGTATGAGGGCCAGGCTCCGAGACCATGCCAGCTACAGTCCGAGCAAGCGAAGGCTCGGTGTAAGGTGACGTGGTTGCTCCCTGCGGGAACTGATCTCCAAGTCTTGGCAGGTCAGCTAGGACCGTGAGGAAGGAGCAGGTATGGGGTTTATCCAGCAAAGAGGAACTTTTGGGGGTCACCGCGAGTTCAGCGTGATGCATCTGAGACGCTTCGGGACAACCACAGGGGTCC
This sequence comes from Mormoops blainvillei, assembly GCA_004026545.1. Taxonomy (NCBI): domain Eukaryota; kingdom Metazoa; phylum Chordata; class Mammalia; order Chiroptera; family Mormoopidae; genus Mormoops; species Mormoops blainvillei. Next base: position 85,586 of record PVJD01006966.1, on the reverse strand, counting down.
TGCAGGGCAGCCGGACCTGCAGGCTGAGAGCGAAGGAGGCAGCGGAGAACCCGCCGGCGGCCTGGGAGCAGGAGCCCGGTGAGGCCGGCAGGCTGGGGAAGAGCTGCCGGGGAGGTGGCCAGCTGTCCTGAGTGCTGCCGGGACTTGCAGAGGCCGGGATGAAAATATCCCTACTGGCTTCGTGGCTGACCTGCCCCAGGGGTCTGGGCACTGAGTGGGAACTGATGGGAACACCCCAAGCACGATCAAGAGGAAAGGCGATGAAGAGCCTGTGCGACTCAAGTGCGCTTCGGATTCGAAGGGCTCCACCCCAGAGCTGCCCCCCCACCCCCGGTCGGAGAGTCCAAGGCCACTGCACGGGCGTTACGTGGTGCTTGGATTCCAGCAACTACAACTGTGCCCATGTTTAGCTTCTCCATTCTATTTTTGGGGCCACAGTAAACATGAATAGGGACACAGGTGCACTCCTGAACTCAGGAAGCTTCTTTGCTATTCCACACCTGTCCTCTTCATTCAGGTTGGGCCTCCCTCTCTCCAGGAGTCCCCCACTGAAATGCTAGTGCTTCCGACAGCACCCCAATGCCTCTGAGCGATACCTCTGAGAACACCAACACCTCTGAGAGCACCCAATACCGCTGAGTGCCCCAATACCATCCCATTCCCTACGAAGAGGGGCTGGGAGCCAGGAACAGGAGCAGCCTGCAGATGGTGGGAAGGTTTTCCTCTGCGCACTGGCCCCTTGGAAGAGGCCTCAGGAGTCATTTGAGGACAGGTCTGAGGGCGGCTATACCCACGCCTTTAAGGACAGCTCCCAAGCCTTGGCTGGCATGTTCTGGTCTCTCCCACATGAACTGACACAGCGAAGCCCCCCCACACGCTGCCAGGGCGGGACTCGGGCGGTCTGCCCCAGGTCTGCCATTCCCCAGCACAGCCAGAAACGCCGGGCTGAAAATGCTGACCGGTTCTGCTGTCTCAGAACAGGGTGCCCGGAAGGGACACTCCACGTGGGCCAAAATGAGACCCCATGCAGAAGAGGCAGAGACAAAGCAGAAAACACCCACTGAGATACCTACCAATGATTGAATCCCTCCGGAAAACGTCTCTATCGAAAATGTAAAATGACAGGTGACGAAAGCTCCGCGGAATCTCACAGTAGAAGTCCTCTCCGTAGAAGGGGCTAGACAGACAAACAGAATGAGCAGCGTTAGAGTCTGCGAGGTAGCGGCCGTGCCATCAGTTATCGCCCGGGCGTCGGGCGGGGGGCCTGCAGCCCGAACACCAACCCTGGGCACACACGTGCAACCTCGTTTTTAAATGGGCCACAAGCACGCCATCCTGAGTTCTGCTTGTAAGACAAGAAACCTCACTTTCTTAATTGGGATAAAAATGAACTCAAGAGCAAGCAGGACCCAGCACCAAAGACATGACACATTAAATCAGCGATTTTCAACCTTTCTCATGTCATGGCACATGGAAACAAATTAGTAACATGCTGTGGCACACCAAAGAATGTATCATATTTTTTGCTGACCTGACCAAAAAAACAGGTATAATTTTGATTCACTGACACCAGACAGCTATTGTTGTGTTGGCTACTGTCATTTATTTATTTGACCATCTACGGGAGAAGAGGTCAGTGTCCCTGACAAAAACATGAATTACGTGTTTTAAAAATCCTTGCGGCGCACCAGCTGAAAATCACTGCGTTGAATGAATGAATTGCTGTGCTGGTTTGATGTCAGCTCAGGGAAACCAGAGAGCTCAACACGGGTCATGTGTTAACAAAACTATGTCTATTGTGTGTGTCCGGGTTTAACACAAATGCTCCAGGACTGCTAACCATTTTGAGGGTCTGGGTAGCAGGGGGCAGGCCCCCCTCAGCATTCCAGTTCCAGTGAGTGCAAAGCGTTCCCCTTTTTCCAGAAATCAGGGCGAAATTCCAATTGGGCGACCATCTGTACCTCTCTCCGGGAACAGGAGCTTCACCCACCACAGCTGACCCTCCACATAGACCCTGAGGCTCGTGCACCCACAGATGGAGACGCAGAATAAACTACAAACTCTAACTGGGGGGCCCAGAACCCCCAGACCATCCTGGCCAGGCCCGGGCTGAGGTTAGCAGACGCTGGGTCCTGGAAGCCATGGTGAATGTACGCAGAGCGTGGCTCCCACCAAACCCGTATCCACCAGTTAGGAAATGGAGCAGTTACGCCGGCACACACACCTACATGATTCCACGGTCACGCATATCCATGAGGAAACATAACGGGCCAAGTAAAAACTAAAATAGTATGTTACGCTTTGTTAGGAGAAAGAGGGATACAGGCTCCTGACAAAGTATGAAAAGAGATTAAAAAAAAAAAAGAATTGATACCATGAGTGTCTCCTAGTGAAAATTTATTGTGAGTGACACAGACATGACACTAGGAAAGAAAGGGTGGGAGGGCAGGATCAACTAAGAGACCTCCAGAGCCATATTTTATCAATTCCAAGATGATCCCCCCCCAACTGTAGGACCTCTGAAATCAGAATGTATCCTGCAATCCAGGTCAGAAAGGATCGTTTCATCGATTAATTAGCATCACTTATTCTTAGTGCACATAAAATAATGATACATCCCATAACTGACAAATGTCACAGATTCCACAGAATATAGTATTTTTGATGGCATGACTTGCTGTCACCTGAAGGTAGCTAGCACAAAGAACTGGAGCTTTGAGGAGCTCCAGGGTCATTGCGGAGAGGAGGGGGAGAAGCAAAGAAGCCATCACAGGAGGCAGGCCTGATGGGAAACTGAAAACCCGTTCAGAAGGGAAGGGGAACAGTGTGGAGGAGGGGAAGGCAGCAGGCGAGGAGGGAATCGAACAAGCCCAGAACGGGCCGCGGTGGGCACTGCCCATGCCTGGACCCAAGGAGAGCTGAGTCGGGGAGAGAGGGTCAGTGAGGAAGAAAGGGCTGAGAGGGGCGGGAAACCAACAGGTCTCACACCCAGAAACCAAACCATGTGCTGATCCTTCCAGCTGGAAAGGCAAAGGACACGCCACGGCCAGCACATGTTTGAGAACGAAAAGCAAAGGTGGAGGACTCACAGTTCCAAGTTTCAAAATTTACCACAAATGTAATAGTAATCAAAACAGTGTGGTCCTATCCCAGGGACAGACAGAGAAAACCCCACCTTACACCATACACAAAAGTTAACTCAAAGTTATCACACACCTAGATGTAAGGGCTAAAACGATAACAACTAAAACTAACTATATAGAAATTAACCTTTGCAAATCATGTATCTGATACAAAAACTTGTATCCAGAATACATAAAAAAACGTTTACAGCACAATAATAATAGCTAATTCAGTTGAAAAACAAGCAAAAGTTTTGAACAGGTACATCACCAAAGAAGATAACTGATCCACAAGCATATAAAAAAAAGTTTAACAGCATTAGCCATCGAGGAAATGCAAATTGACAACGTATCACTTCATACCCACTAGGATGACAATAAAGAAAAAGATGACAAATAATAAGTATTGAGAAGGGTGTGGAGAAAATAGAACCCTCGTACATTGCTGGTAGAAATGCAAAACAGTGCAGTCACTTTAGAATCCAGATGCAAAAAAGAAAAACGGTTTGGCAGGGGCTTAAAAAGTTAAACATGGAGTGACCACAGATGCAGCAATTTCCCTCCTAAGTATATACCCAAGAGAAATGAAAATGTGTCTACACAAAAACTTACACATGAATGTTCACAGCAGCATTGTCACAACAGCTGAAAGGTGGAAACAACCCAGATGTCCATCAAGTGACAAATGGAAAAACAAAATCTGGTAAATTCATACAATGAATTCCCATCTGATGATAAAAAAAGAACAAAGTACTGATAAATGCTGCAACAACGAATCTCAGAACCATGCTAAGTGAAAGAATCCAGATGCAAAAACAAAGAAAAAAACCCCAACACATTTTGATATTCCATTTATATGAAATGGCCAGCACCGGCTGGTATAGCTCAGTGGATTGAACATCGATCGGCCTGCAAACCAAAGGGTCGCCGGTTCGATTCCCCAGTCAGGGCACATGCCTGGGTCACGGGCCAGGTCTCCAGTAGGGGGCGCGTGAGAGGCAACCACACATTGATGTTTCTCTCCCTCTCCCTCCCTTCCTCTCTGTCTAAACATAAAATAAATAAAATATTTAAGAAAAAAAAAAAGCAATGTCCAGGAAAAGCAGGTATGCATACAAGGTAGGTCAGTGAAGGCAAGAGGCCAGGGGTGGGAGGGAGGGAATGGTTAAGGGCTTTTCTTGAGTGTTCTAGAATGGATTATGCCTACAATGACACAACTCTGGAAATTTACTAAAAATCACTCAATTGTACACTTTTTAAAAATCCCAACAGCATGAAGAGGGTTCTTCATGGCCCTTTCCCCAGCTCCTCCGCTCCTTATAGCTCACCCTCAAAAGGGAAGCCAAAGTAATTCTTGCATTCTGTTCCGGGCACTGCACCCTGCATTCTGGGAGCCTGTGCCCCAGTGGAGTGGCCAGCTTCACCTGGGCACCCATGACACCCCAGATCCTATTCTGAGACCCCACAGGTAGCAAATGTAGTTGATTCTTGAATAACACAGGTTTTTAAATTCACATGCAAGTGGAGCTACACAGTTCAAACCCACTATGTTCTGGGGTCAAATGTATTCAGTCCTCACAATACCCTCACAAGGTGGGAAAACTGAGGTACTGGGCAGCTTGTGTACAAGGGGTGGCCCCAAAGAAACTGGAATTCATTTATAAAAAATCATGCACTTATTCTTATATGTTTAAACTTTAGTCACCTTCAGAGTACTCTCCATTTGATATAATGCATCTATCAAGACATTCTTTTCCACTGCTCCAAACAGTTTTTGAACTCATCGATTTTGATGCCTTTTAGTGCTTCTCCTGTTTTTTGTTTCACTTCTTCCCCATTGGCAAAATGTCTCCCTTTGAGGACTTTTTTCATCTGGGGAAATAAAAGAAGTTGCTCGGGGCAAGACTGGCTGAATACTGGGGCACGAGAGTCACGCCGTTTCTGGTCAAAAACTGCTGAACACTCAGCCCTGTGTGGGCAGGTGCACTAGTAAATCACCCATCATGAAATGGGCAAACACACTGAAAGAGTCTTCCAAAAAAATTTCACTTAAGCCGAACGCAGCCTCTCACAACAACACCAGCTGGCACACCGATACAGATGGGTTCCTAGAACACTCACCTAGTGGGGGAAGCCTATACTACAAGGGGCCTGCCCTCCAGAAGATAATTCTTGTTTTGGGAGGGTCCCCCCTCCCTCCTATATTCACAAGCAAAGAAATAGTGGGTGCTTTGAATCTCACTGTGGTTAGAAAAATCATGTCCCCGCAAAGACGTCCAGATCCTAATCTCCAGGGCTTGTGAATATGTTGCCTGACATGGCAAAAGGGACTCTGCAAATGGGATTATGTTAAGGATCTAGAGTGCGGAAGTTATCCTGGGTTATCCAGGTGGGCCCAGTGGATCACAGGATCTTTGTAAGAGGGCAGTGGAGGGGTCAGAGCCAGAGAAGGACACGTGGTGACAGAAGCGAGGCTGCAGTGATGCAGGTCCTGGAGACAAGGCTGGACAAGGCCAGGAAAAGTATTATGCCCTGGGGCCGCCAGACGGAACCAGTCCTGCTGACACTGATTTTGACGATTTTGAACTTCTTACTTCCAGTAGAATAATAAGTTTGTATTGTTTTAGCAGCTAAGTTTGTGACATTTTGTTACAGCAGCCATAGGACCCTCGCATACCAGGCCCAACCCATATGGAACCAGCTTTCATGCCAACTGGTGAGCTCCTTTCCATGGAGTCAGTGCAATGGGTGAAAAAAAAAAAAAAGAAACACAGGAGAAGGCAGAACATGAAGTGAAATGCAATAATGCACCAAAGAAACTGTACATGTGAAGGTGTTTTATTCTCCTGGGACATCACGTCGCAGCTCGCTAACAAAGGGGATCAGGGGCGCCTGGGGGACAGACGCTCTCCCGACAAAGAGCGGAGCATGGGCAATGCCCAGAGCGGACCTCCAGACCTGGGCTGACATCGTGGGCTGGTGGCTGTCCCACCAAGGACACTAGAAGGGAGAGAAGGGAGAGAAGGGAGAAGGGAGATAGCCACGCCCCCCCGGGAGCTATGGGGCCAAGGCGGGGAGACTGGGCAACACCCACCTTTTCCTGCTCAGACCCACACCTTGATGACTATACAACTTTCATTTGTATTTAACTGATTTCATAATTTTTTAAATTTGTCCAGAGACTGGGTGAAGTTTACTTAGAAAGCCATTCCTTTGTAATGAAGACAAAGCCTTTGAAGTAGGTTTAAAATGCTTAAATTGTTTTGAGCATTCCAGAGAAGTGTTCAAAATCAAGAGCTAACCTTTTACCTTTCAATGAAAGCAGGATGCCTGTGACAGGCCCATAATTTAACAAATGTTCATTTGAAAATCCCATTAAGCACAGTCTCCCTGTTGGACCTTTGGCTTCGATGATCCTTCCTGTGACTCGTCATCTGCATTTGTGAGGCCCTGTCTGATGTCAACAGACCCCACAGGAGTGTGAGTGCTGGGTCAACCTCCAGTGCCACAACCCCCTCCTCGTGTGAGTTGCCCGTTCTCTCAGTTCCCAGTTATTCTACTTGTGACTAAGAGTCTAAAACGGCATGATGATCAATGACATAATCTACAGGAAACTGTCTGACACTCTGGAGGAAAGAAACTCCGGAAAGTCAGTAGGTCAGTGTGAGTGTGTGTATGTGCATGTGCATGTGATGGGTGCGTGTGTACACGAGGTGTGTGTGCAAGCAGACACACAGATGTGGGTGTATGCATGAGTGTATGTAAATGAGTCTGTGCGAGTATGAGGATATATGTGGGTGTACATGTGCACGTGCAGGTATGTAGGGGTGTGCATGTGCATGTGTGTGCTTATGTCTGTGTGCACCTGTGTGTACACAAATATTCAAAGACACACACATGTAGACACTCCTCAGAGTACTACACTGTTTTTGGTAACAAGGGTCAGTGCCCACCTGCCTGTCTCCAAGTATAAAATCACAGTGTGCTGGAAGACGAATTAAATTTTAAAACAGGACAGAGCCTCAGAATATACATTCTCCCTTATTCAGGCCCATGAACCCTTCTGGGCACAGCCCAACACCACATCACTCTGGAGACGGTTAGATGCTCTGTGGCATCATTTCCTTTTCCACAGGGAAAAAACCACCATTCACCTGTAGGTCTGAGAAAGGAACTAAGGGGGAGATGGCTCTCCAGGTGGAGCAGCGAGGCGCATCAACAGTGTCTCCTTGGGGATGCCAGACAGAAGCTGGTGGTCTGTCAGGGCTGAGACAGTAAAGGACCCAGAGGGACGGACCGAGAGGGACGAGAGGCGGGCGGCTGGTTGAGCTACAGGACCAGAACACAGTGAGATAACAGCCAGGACAGTAACCGAAAAGTGGAAGTCATCCTAGCAAACAAGGAGCTGATGACAGCAAAGCAGAGTGGCCTCACTGTGGTAGCATAAGGGCGCCTTTCACCATTAGAGGTGCTGTTAGAACCCTCTAACATGTACTCCCAGATGTGCTCATCAGCCCAAGAATAAAGCCGAACGCGGGCGGGCCCTGGTGTCCTGAGGTTCCGAGAATGGAGAGAAGGCCTTAACGACAGTTGTTCCTGCCTCATGTCCTGAGGCACAGAACTCTGAACCCACTGTCGCAGGGAAATCAGCACTGCTTCCCAAGGCCTCATAGAGAAATGACCCACTGGCACTTTTCTGTTTTTCCAGTGGCAAATATTTCTACGGAATGCCATAGAAATGGGCAGCCACATGCGAGTCCTGTCTCCACTCTTCCCTCACCCACTCCCCCATCTGCACAGTCTGGGACCCCTGTCTTTATGCGGGACTCTGGTTATTTTATCTCCATGTGGAACCGTTTTCACTCTTGATTTGAAAGACAACAGACTGTCCAGGCTCAAGAAGGCAAGGACACCCACATGCAAGGCATGGCAGCAGCTTAGACGGAGACGGGCACCGACCTCGCAGGTCTTGGGGGCATTCGTTGTGGAGGCCCCGTCTGCAAGCACCATCTCCTTATCAACTACACCTAATCCTTCCCCCCAGAAAGACATTTTTCACAGTAAGTTGATAATTAGGCTTATGTGTAAATTTTTGGAATTTCTGGTTTTTTTACTTCTCATGATCTGAATTTGTTTGCTTTTAAAAAGGACACATTTGCCCTGGCCTGGTAGTTCAGTTGGTGAGAGCATCGTTTTGACACGCCAAGGTTGTCAAACCTCGATATGTAGTCAGGGCACATGCAAGAGGCAGCCAATGAATGCATAGATAAGTGGAACGAATTGATGTGTCTGTCTCTCCCCCGCCCCCCAAAAATCAATTAAAAAAATTTTTTTAAAACACACATTCATGGAAAAGAATACTTCCTTTCATTTTAACTAAAAACAAGAAATTGTTTTCTCTTTTTAAGAATGACAATCTAGCCCTGACCAGTGTGGCTCAGTTGGCTGGGTGACATCCCGAAAGGTGAAAGGTTGCTAGATCGATGTTTCTCTCGCATATCGACGTCTCTCTCCCCATTTTTCTCCTTCCCTTCACCCTCTCTAAAAATATATAAATTAATAAAATCTTTTTTAAAAAGGAATGACAGTCTATTGAGGATATTACATTGTGAAATCAATTGGACCCACCAGGATAGCTATAATCGAAAACACACAGTAACAAGTGCTGTTGAGCATGCGGGAAAATTTGAACCCTCATACACTGTTCAGAGGAATGTAAAATTGTGCAGCCACTTTGGAAAACAGTGGCATTTCCTCAAAACGGTAAACACGGAATAACCACACGGCCTAACAACCCCACTCTTGGTTATATGCCCTAGAGAAATGAAAACACGCATCCACACAAAAACTCATACATGCAAGTTAGTAGCATTATTCACAACAGCCAAAAGTGGAAGCAACCCAAATGTCCATCAACATATGAATGGATAAACAAAATGTGGTCCAGCTGTGCAATGAAATACCATCAGCCGTAGAAAGAAATGAGACACGGGCACAGGCTGCAATGTGGGTGAGCCTGGAATACATTATGTTAAGTGAAAAACATCAGATCCAAAAGGCCACATAGAGTATGATTCCATTTACATGAAATGCCCAGAATAGGCCAATCTGCAGAGACAGGAAGCAGATTAGTGGTTGCCAGGGGCTGGGTGGCAGGGTGTCGGTGGAAAATGGGGCAGTTAAAGGGAATGAATTTCTTTTTAGGGAGATGAAAATGCTCTAAAATTGATGGTGGTGATGGCTGCACAACTCTAAATATACTGAAAACCATAGAATTGTACATTTTAAATGGGTAAATTATATGGTATGCGAGTTGTATCTCAATAAAGCTATTTTTAAAAAACCAAAATTTTAAAAATGCATAAAGATGTCAGAGAGCAAAAAAACAGAATTAACATTCTATGCTCTCTCCTCCTAGAGTTGTTTTTTCTCTAAAGATATATGGATATGTAGAAGAGAAATAGAGGGAGATAGGGGCACATATTTTTAAAATACAAGTGAGCTTATATTGTATGTCCTGATATGTAGTCAGAGTTTTCCTTTCACATCATGCCATGGACAGCTTTCAAATAAGAATATAAAATGCTAGTGGCCAAATGGCACCTGAGGTCTGAATGACCATCACTGCTCGACACACATTCCAACATCGATGGGTAACTGGGTCCTCACCAACTTTTATGATTAGGAGCAGCACAGAATGAGACTCTAGGGTAGGGGGTCTCTGCACAGCTGCTCGATTGCTCCCTTAGGATAAATTCTGCTCGGTGGGAGGGTATTCACTGTCCTAAGACTTTGGTGCATAATGTCATAGGAGCCTCCTGAAAGGGGGACTAATATACCCCAGCCTACCAACACTGAGTCTTATCAATATTTTCAAACTTTGCTAAACTGATGGCAAAAATATCTACCTTATGTGTATGAGCACTTTCCGTCTCATTTTCTGTTAAAATGCTTTTGGTCGATTTTCTTTTTTTGTTTGTCTGTTTGTTTTTAATTACATTTTATTGATTATGCTATTACAGTCGTCCTGATATTTCCTCCTTTGCTCCCCTCCACCCAGCACCCCCCCACTCACTCAGACAACCCCCCTGCCACTATTCATGTCCATGGGTCCAGCACATAACTTCTTTGGCTACTCCATTTCCTATACTATACCTTACGTCCCCCTGGCTATTCTGTGACTACCTATTTGTACTTCTTAATCCCATCACCTCTTCACCCATTCCCCTGTAACCCCCTCCCATTTTGCCAACCATCAAAACACTCTTCACATCCATGATTCTGTCTCTGTACTGTTTGTTTGCTTAGTTTGCCTTTTTAGATTCAATTGTTGATAGATACGTATTTTTTGCCATTTTATTGTTCATGGTTTTGATCTTCCTCTTTTTCATAAATAAGTCCCTTTAACATTTCATATAGTAATGATGATGATGAATGCCTTTAGTTTTTCTTGTCTGGGAAGCTCTTTATCTGCCCTTCGATTTTAAATGATAGCTTTGCTGGGTAGAGCAATCTTGGCTGTAGGTCCCTGCTTTTCATGACTTTGAATATTTCTTGACAATCCTTTCTAACCTGAAAATTTTGAGAAATCAGCTGACAGTCTTATGGGAACTCCCCTAAAGGTAAGTAACTGCTTTTCTCTTGCTGCTTTTAAGATTCTCTCTTTATCTTTGATCTTTGGCATTTTAATTATGATATTTCTTGGAGTGGGCCTCTTTGAATCCATCTTATTTCGGACTCTCTGTGCTTCCTGGACTTGCATGTCTATTTTCTTCACCAAATTAGGGAAGTTTTCTTTCGTAATGTTTTCAAATAGATTTCCATTTTCTTGCTCTTTCTCTTCTCCTTCTGGCACCCCTATGATGTGAATGTTAGAATGCTTGAAGTTGTCCCAAAGGCTGCTTATACTATTCTAATATTTTTGGATTCTTTTTTCTTCTTGTTGTTCTGATTGATTGGTTTTTGTTTCCTTGTGTTCCAAATCATTGATTTGATTCTCGGTTTTATTCACTCTACTGTTCTTTCCCTATAAATTGTTCTTTATTTCAATTGCTGTGTCCTTCATTTCTGACTGGATCTTTTTTATGCTGTTGAGGTCCTCACTAAGTTCCTTGAGCATTCTTATAATCAGTGTTTTGAAATCTGCATCTGATAGACTGTGTATCTCCATTTTGTTTAGCTCTTTTTCTGGAGTTTTAATCTGTTCTTTCATTTGAGCCATATTTCTTTGTCTCCTCATTTTGGCAGCTTCCCTGTGTTTGTTTCTATGTATTAGGTAGAGCTGCTATGACTCCCTGGCTTGGTAGCATGACCTAATGTAGTAGGTGTCCTGTAGGTTCCAGTGGCACAGCCTCCCCATCACCCAGGCTGGGTACTCAAGGTGCACCCTTCATATGGTTTGAATATACCCTCCTCTTGTAGTTAAGCCTTGGTTGCTCTCATTTTCTAGTAAATACCTATCTTTTTATATTATTTCCATGCGCAGAATATTAATCCACTGAGAACTTATAAATTTATGTTGCAAATTAAAAGACAAATAACAAAAGCACAACATATAAAGAGTATCTTTTTAAACTAGACACATGACAGATTTGTTAACAATATCTGTCATCAGTGGGCAAGGACGGACATGTGATCCGGTCCTTCCTGAAACGTGCTCCACCAGAAGAGTGAGGAAGTCCCTGCACTCAGGAGCTGATGCTGCCCGCAGCAGCAAGGTCACTTCAGCCCTGATTATGTCATCTCTCAGGACATCTCAGCCCTCCCGCCTTCAAGTAGGACCCACGAGGGGTTGTAAGTAGGACCCATGAGGGGCAGGCCACATGGTCTCCCCTCCCTCTAGCCCTGCGGACAGAGGACAGAGGTAGGATGAAGGACCCCCAATCCCAGATACCAACCACCCCCAGCAGCTACGTGGTCATCTGGACAGCCCATCCCTCCTTCTTGGTGAACAAGAAAGTTTGCAGTCATCTGTTCATGGGTCGCAGGGTTGGAAGTTTAATCCAAAAGAAAAAGGAAACGAACCGTCCGAAGACTGGGAGCAGGGTGAGTTCCCCCTCCCCCACCCTTCTCCATGTGTCTGGCAAGACAATATATTCTTTCTGGAGGGACTCAAAGGGGCCACACAGCCTTGAGCCTCCCTTTCCCATTAGAGGCTTAACCTGGGGTATCTCTCCCCACAGGCCCAGCTTTGTCCCCAGCCCAAGGTCAGCACAGTCAGATGCATGATTAATGTCCCTGCACCGTGGGCTCCCACTTACAGTCTTAGGGCTCCAGAACCCAAATAAAGAAAAAGTGCCGCCCAAAGGACTTGGCTGGCCTTAAATGCGCTATCTGACGGGAGGAAATTAATGTGTGCAGCGGCATCCGCCTCTGAGGCCTGCCAGGGTGACAGGCCTTTCCCTCAGTAATTACGGGGAGTTCAAATGAAGTTTCACAGAATCGAGCAAACTCTCCTGAGGAAAGAAGGAAACAACCTCCTCCAGAAGACCAAGTTGATCTTTAAGGAGCAGTCTGACAAAGGGAAACCATTGGTATCCCTCCTCCTCCTCCCACAGCCCAGATGTGCAGCCGAGCGGTTGAGACAGGGCCCCATTTGGGACCCAGAGAGAAAACTCCGACTTCTCCATGAGTCATTTCCCAGCATCTGCAAGGCTGGCACGCCCCACCCCACACCGAGGGTGCTGCCGCTGCAACATCAATGTTTGCTCATGACAAAACAGCTGTGCGCCTGGTTTTCCCCAGTTTTATGCTATTTCGCAAAGGCCTGCATCCATTTCCCAACATCTGGGGTCACGCAGGAGGGGTGCGGAAGCCGGTGAGCTGCTCCACATTTTGGGTCAACGGAGGGGCCGCATGCCGAAGAACAGGGACCCCACGCTGAGTTTCTTTGTGAGAGGGCTATTCCTAAGGCAGTCTTTGTGCCTTGAAGTCTGAACTATGGATAGATCACAGAGAAGGCCGCTGCCGACGGCCGAGTGTCCAGAAGCAGTGGATCGTGGCTCCCAGCGCAAACCCAGGGCTCATTTCCTGGCCCAGTGTGAACTGGAAGCCAAGCAAGTAGAATCAGTTTTCCAAAACGGGCACCAGCCTATCTCTGAAGAGCTCCGTGTTCAGCTAATAAAATGTGCATGTGGTTAAATCATTAACTAAGAACTGGATTAAAATGTCATTAACCCAAATGCTGTATTCAAAGGTCCACAGCAGAACTGGGCACGGAAAGGAGGTCAGGTGGCCTGCACCCCAAACACGGACCATTGGTGCTTGAAGGGTCCGCGCCCCCTACATCTGCAGCAGGCAGTGGTGCGCCCAACATGGGAAGGCATGCCAATCACCTGTTCCAGAAAGGAGCCTCCTGCTGCCACGGTTATCCTATGGGCAGGAGGAAAACCTTTTTGCTTTCTGCTAAGTCCACCTCTCACTTCCTTTAAATAGTGATTTTAAACCTCCTTTAAAACTGCCATGCAGCACGGCTCTCAGTATCTGTGACCTTTCATTATAAAAGGGTTTTTTTTTTTTCCGCCTGAAGGTTTCCAGTAAGATATTGCATCCTACTGAGAGGCAAGATGCTCAGTCTCTCGTATTGAACTCTAACCCACACTCCGAGGTCACAGCAGCCTCCACAGAGAGGGACGACTCCAGGAAGAGAAAGCCACTCTGTCACCGCAAAGGAGAGGATGAAGAAATGCATGACCTGTTGCCCAGCATCTCACAGATTTGAAGCAGGGGCTGGGAGGATGGAGTTAATCCTCCCCTGGGGAAGGAGAGAATCTGAAGTCCGAGCACAGTTTTTGTCAAAACGCTGGGACAGAAGTATCCTGGTAGACCAGCCCGCGCATTTTTTGTCACCTAGACCAATCATAGCATGCACTTCAGGGACTCAGCATGCTTGCACTGAAGTAGTGAAGGGTCCATGGTGGCCGCTGCCAGGTAACACAGATGCCAAGGACAGCTGGGGACCCTGACCTTGCAGGCTGGGCCAGAGGAGCGGGAAGTCAACACTGGCAGGCACTGGAATGGGGTTGCAAAATGCACTCAGGAAGCTGCTCACGCTCTTCCCTGTGGGCCAGGACCCAACGTGGACATCTGTGCATCGGAGCAGAGCCCGGCAGCCACCCCTTCGGTGGGCAACCTGCAGCCTGTATTTCCTGCCACCCAGCTCCAACGCATAGCCACGTGGCCAGGGCCAGTTACCTCACCTCTCCAAGACTCAGTTTCCCCATCTGCAAAACTCCTACTCACAGGGATAAGGTGGGGTTCACTGGACACTGTGCACGGCTCACACCACTGCACAAGGCTCCCGAAATGCCAAAACCTACTGTCCACACCAACTTCTTTCCTCTCGCTCCCCACGTCTTCCTACAGAAATCACATGTTCTTATCAACAAATTGCAGTCAGACCCATCTTTATCAAGGCCTGGCCGTGCTTTTGAAAGTGACCGAAACAATGATTCTTAGGAGAAGTCTGAATCACACAATGGCCAGTGGTGACAGCAGACATGTTTCAAGCTCCCAAAGAAAGGCGCTGGGAGGGGATAGTGTCAGGGAGAAGCCCAGGGGATGAGAGGGGCGGGCAGCCTGTGGGAGAAGTTGTTAGGGTCTCCTCCCAAAGGCTCTTATTTGCCTAGGGGAAGCCCATTAACGCGGGCATCCTGCCAGCCCAGCAACTCCAGCCCGCAGCTCCCAAAAGGAGAAAGGAAGGGAGCCACCCTAGCCCTCCACTCAGAGGGTGAGCAGGACCGGAGGGGGTGAGGGCAGGCCTGGCTCCTTCCCCGCGCCAAGTGCCTCCAGCTGTGAGCAGGCCCACGGTCTCTCCCCATGGGTGCTGGCCATACCTGGCACCACACCGCTAATAAGCCCCGAATGGGCCTGGGCCCGGGCCCGGGCCTCGGTATGCAGTAGGTGCTCGGTGCTTGTACAATAAAAGGAAGCCAGCACTCGCTCTCTGCTAAGCTTTCCTGTGACGTTCCGAGACATCCTCCCATTCTGACACAAGACGGGTTCCTGTGACTTAGGAAAAACTGAGGGAGAAACTGAAGCTCGACGTCAGGAAGAGCATGCTCGGAACACCGCAGGCTCACCCCGGAACCAGAGAGCCCCTGAGGCTGCCGTAAACCCAAGGGACCCACCACCCACCCCACGGCGATCCTGGAGTTCCCAGGGCCAGCTGTGCCGAGTATCAATGTGAGGAGTCCTCAAGGGCATGGCCAGGACCTTGATGTTGGTGGTCGTCGCCCACCTCTTGAGTTGGGGAGAAAGATCTCACTTAGAATACAGCGAATCTAAACCATTCCTAGATGCGAAAATAACACTGACGGCTCCTTCAGCACGGAATCGCCCCGGATGCAAACACCCCTTCTCTGAAGACTAAGAGTAAAGAAACAGGAGGGAGAGGGTGACATGGTGGTAAAGAGATGTTCTTATCAACCTGACCAGTTCTGCCCCTAGCTCCTACACTAAAACATGGCACAAAATCTGGTACGCTGGGGCCCGGTGTGAAACACTGTGACTCTGTGTGAGAGCGATGCCAACCAGCCCTCTGCCAGAGACCATGGAGGATAAAAATAAACACCGTGACAGAAAGCACACAAGGTCTTCAGAAAACCTGATTTACATAAAGCTACCCAGAAAAATTCTTTTCACAAGACTCACCCATAAAAACAGCAGCGCAAATAAGATAGTGATGACCAAAGCACGGGCCTTTCTGGGAAAACTCATGGAGGACCCATTCTATTGTTACCGGACTGGAATCCTGATTCTTCTAGTCATGTAAAGATACTTGAAAGGACATGTCTTCACGCCTGGAGCAGCCCAGGACCACGGAGGGATGGCTCTCACAACCTAGAGCTCACAAGCTAGACCTCACAACCCAGGGTGTGGGGACACGTTTCCCCACAGGGAACAACCATGGACCGCACGGAGGTGGGTGTGTCTGCCCCAGTGGGTGTGGAGCGTCTAAGCCACAGGCCTACATTTATGTCAAAGACTTTTTTTTTAAGCTTTAACTTGAGAAATTAGAGAGAAAAGTGAATGTTGGAGAGAAAATGTCACCTGTATAATGGCTTCATTTCAAAGTCAGTGTTTTCTAATTAACAACTTCGTTGTTATTTAAAGTGTCTCAGAAAATGAAGTCTGTCTCCCAAACCACAGACTTCCTCCTGTCCTTTCAAATTCTAGCCCCAAATAGCTTCTCCCCTCCTAAAGAGTGCGGAGCTGCTGAGCTGTTTCTTCGTTTAGTCATATCTGCCACACAAAGTACTAGTTTCTGAGCAATTTGCATCTTTCAGCATAAGCAGAGAGACACTCATGTCACTGACCCACACGCTCCTTCTAAGCTAGCGGTGCACACCCATCCACTTGTGAACGGTCTTCCTCTCGGGTAATTTCTGAGCAAGAATGACAAGATTTGAGATTCTATAATTACGCCCATGTCAAGAAACGAGGCATTGAATTAGCTCCTCCTCACTTTGCCATAGAAAGCAGTCATTTTACTGTCTAATTTCTCATTTATGTAAAAAAAAACCATACAAACAAAAGAACGAAAATACCCCCCATTATCCTAGTACACTGAGAAAATAACCACACTGACAACTACGTTCATCTATTCCAGAACAAAAAGGAATCTCACAATGAACACAGCCTTGTCACTTGCCTTTACCACTTAGCGGACACAGCCAAACTCTGAGAAAGGGAAGTCCCATTCCAGCCAGAACGTGAGGAGTCACAGGGCTCTGCCTCTGGGGAAGGACAAGAAGGGGCAGAGCGTGCCATCCGTGCCTTGGTGGCTCAAGCCAGGACAATGTCGTAGGTCCCTTCCCTTCCAGATGGCAACATAAATAAAAACAGGTGAGAGGAAGCAGGAGGAAAGGGGCTTCTGAGCTGGATATGGGGCAGGGGTCCAGGGTGGGCTATGTGGTAGAGGTTCGGCATAGCCTCAATCAGAGCTGCCGCTGGGGAAGGTGAGGGTCAGACCGGGAACCTCGGCACAGCACCTCACTGAGTCAGGAGCCGGAGTGGGGTTGTTTTGTATATTTTATGGGGATTTTTTGGGAGAAGGCAGGCAATATCATCCTCACAAGAATCACTAACATAGATAAAAGGAAATGAAAGCACTGATGCTTTCTGGAATATTCTTGCAAATGACTGCACTAACCCAGCACTTAAGAGCTCTTATTTTTAACTCGTTTGTTCATATAACATCAATGTGCTCTTTCTACTAGATAAAACAGTGATTTTCTCATAATATAACCTTCCCCATGCCTGCTTCGGAAGCAGCAGGCGGCCCCTCCCCGGGGAGTCCTGTGACAGACACACTGTGCAGTCGGGGCGGGCAGCTGCGCCCCAGCCCCAGCCCCAACCCCGCCAAGCCAATTTCATAGAACATTTCAGTCTAAATAAACAGCAAACAAATAATGAGTTGCCATTTAAATGATTTAAAAATAGCTCACGCTCAACATCAGGAAGATGTTTTTCCTAGTAAGACAGAAATGTTGCCCCAAATCACTTTCCTGGAGAAGGGACAAGGCCAGAGAGAAAGGGCTCGCTCTCCCAAATGTGTCCGGCCCAGTGAGTTCTGGCCAGTGCATCTGCAACGGATGCTGTCTCTCAGCCTCCCCTCTCCCACGTCGAAAATAAAGGCAAAGGAGAGAAGGCGCTAACGAGGGCACTTTCACTAAGACGTCTGCTCGGTAATCGGTAGTGACGCTGGGGACACGTTGGTTACTGCTGGTGGATATTCAGCACAGCACAGTCAGGGCCTGGTCCAACCTTCTGCCGGAGAAAAGGAGGGGAAGAAACACGTTTTCCCTCTTCTCACGCGTTCCGCCTGCGCTTAACGCTGAGTCAGAAGACAGGTGATACTGGTAGTGGCAGCGGAGCTCCAGGCCGACCCTTCGCCTCGGCGGCTGTTGGAGGGCTCCTGCCGAAGCACCACGACCCTCGCTAGGTCAGAGAGCGAGGCCCTGCCGGCTCTGAGCAGCCGCCTGCCAGGAAGCCAAGCCCTTAGGCTCTTTTGGGTTCAGAAATCAGATGCAGATTTTTTGTTTTCTACAGTGGCTTTGCCAAAGAAATGACCAAATCTCCAAGGCCACGCTGGGCCTGGAGGAGGCATGCTGAGGAGGTGCAAGAGGAGAGCACAGCGCTGCCCGAAGGCGACAGCCAAACTCCAGGGCGTGGTGAGCTGACAACTGCCTGCACCGCTGTCCCGGTCCACACAGCATCGTCCTACCTTGTCCCTCAGCTTTGTCCACTTCCTTCCACTCTCGCAGCTGCCATCTGAGTCTGGGCCTTTGTCCTTCTGGATTCGGAAGAGGCCTCCAGGCTGGTCTGCCTCTGGACTCTGCCCTTCTAATTAAGGTCACTCAAGAATGTAAGTTGAATCTTCCTGTATCTTCACATATGGCAGCTCCGCCATCCTCTCTGCTCTCACCTTTGGGACTCCCTTGAGACATGTCTAGGCATCGTTCTACCTCTAGGTCCCCTCTAACCCTCTCGTAATCTTCCATTTCTTTGTGTCTCTGGGGTATATTTCAAACTTGCCTCCTGGTTTACCAATATTCCCATCAGCTATGTCTAATCGGCTATTTAATTCATCCACTGAGCTTTTCATTGAAATTCTTGTGTTCTTCACTTCTGGAAATTCTATTTCATTCTTTTTCAAATTGGTTCAATCATCCTTTGTTGTTTCTCTTCCTGTTCACGTTTTTAATTTTGTCCATTACGTTAAACCCATTAAGCTTTGTTGACATTCTGCAACCTGTGCAAGTCTCATTCTACTGTCTGTTGTTTCTCTTGGCAAAGGCACCTGATGCTTTTATTTCCTGTGTTCTTTGTGTATTTTCTCCTCTGAGCTCATGTTCCTTGGAGCTTTATATAGGAGAATCCTTTGGGACTCAGGCTGAAAAAGATTATTGAATTTGCTTTTGACTGGCACAGTGTTGCCTCAGTGGGTATTACAAACTACTGATCCAGGACTACATTAACATATATGAATGGATGGAGATTTTTTTGACCATGGATGTTTTGTGGATTCAAGCTGTAAACCCACAAGAGAGACAGTTTTTTGTTTCAAATATTCAGCACCAAAGGGAGCCAGCAATTTATTATTAACTTCTTTTACAAAATAGATTTGTCTTTTCCCTTACACCATAGAGTAGAGCTTTGAGGTTACTAGCTTGCAAAGCCCAGCAGTGGGAACAGGGTTTTTGCCTCAATATTAAATGGCCGCACACACCCATATTTTTTAAATAATGGAATTATTTTGTATAGGTTTATCTCTTTGTTATCAGTTTTAACTTTCTGCTTACAGTACCCTCTCCTCATCTGGCATATTAGCTAAGCACACAATCAATATTCATTAAGTTAACGAGAATAAATTAATACACAAAAAATAACTAAGTTTAGCCCCGGCTGGTGTGGCTCAGTGAATTGAGCGTCAGCCTGTGAACCAAAGGGCCGCCGGTTTGATTCCCCAGTCACGGCAACATGCCTGGGTCGCGGGTCAGGTCCCCAGTAGGGGGTGCGTGAGAAGCAACGGCACATTGATGTTTCTCTCCCTCTGTCTAAAAATAAAATAAATAAAAATCGTTTTAAAAAATAGAAAATAACTAAGTTTATTAAGGCTTCTGTAAGGAAAGTATGACTAGTCTGTGAAGCGGGGAGAAGCTCTGGCGAGTTGGGAGTATCGCCGCAGTGCACTCACTGGAGTCAACTGGCTTCTCGCGATAGCTTCTGGAGGCTACCACCTGATTCTGGCTATAACACAGCTGATTTCCCAGAAAGGACAGTATTACTACATCACTGTTTTTATTTAGCTCTCATCCTCCCTTTCCTGCTTCACAGACATATTTTCTAGTGCCACCAAAACCAGAAACCATGATTTCTACTTCTAAATTTGTCTGAAATATTTTGAAGACAATGGTCCCCATTTCTCAAGCTCACCTAAACAGAGGTTCCCCAATATGTTCCCTTCCCAGAGGTCCTCATTGGGCAGGTCTGGGGAGAGCCCAGCTTTACAGGGACAGACAGCAACCTGCCAAGTGTATGAATCACAGGCCTCTGACATCGACTAAACACAAAAAGGATTCTTCTCGCATTAGGCTAACGGAAATAAGCCTTGAAGGTTACAGTAACATCATCATCCCCGGTGTCACCGTATCGTCCACCCAAGGCCAGACTTGACTCCTGACGAATTCCCCAGACTTTTCATTTTTCTTCAGGAAATTGCTTCAGAGACTCTGGAGTGTGCATTAAAATAACACAACAGCTGTAAGAGCTCAGCGGCAGGAGGGGCCTTGCCAGTGTTGGTGGCAGCGGTGCAGATGGGGAATGCAATGTGGCTACGTTTCAGGGGCAGGAGATCCTTAGCAGTTTTCTAAAAATTAAATTCATTAAGTCACTGAAATGTGTTGTTTGTTCCCACTTAGAAGTAGCGATATGCAAGGATATCATTCATCTGCTAAAAATGTCCTCAAACTCAAAATAGCTGTTTGGATGGACCCACACAACCCATAATTCTAAACCCAAAGGCGGAGCCGCTGGCTGCACAGGGATTCTTCTTCACTCCATTAACCACTTCATATAAACAACACAGTCAGGGCCCCATTGCTGGCTTTGGTGTGCTTCCCCGGACTGCAAACCACTAACCCCCACCCCACCTGCTACCACGCATGGGAAGAGAGGTTCTGCAGCCTCACTGTTCCATTTCTGGTTTCTCTCTTCCCGTACCCTGTGGCTTTTTTAGGGTGCTGTCACTTCCTATCCCCTGGGGTGCTGTCCAGGGCCAATAGTAACAGCATCTCACGGAAACTTGTTAGATATGCAAATTATGACCCACCCCAAACATCCTGAGACAGACATCTGTTTTAACCAGCCCTCCAAGTGATTCTGAGACAAGCTGAACTTGAGAAGCACTGATGTTTCTATTGTACAACAAACATCTCAATCTTGAGACCTGTTAAGTGCTGCTCTTTCTTACCCGACCCCTGTCTTCCTCAAATTCTACCAATAAATGTTTTCTATGTCTCTTACTGCAGAGAATAATTCCATGGCCATCTTGGGCAAGCCTCTATAGATAAATTTAAAGGAAGGCAGGAGGAAAAAAGGCTAGCTTTCCAAATATTTATCCACTCAAAATCCTTGATTGGTTTTTTTCTAATTTTTTAAAAATTTATTTATTCGTTTGAGCAAGAGAGGAAGAGGGAGAGGGAGAAACATCGATTTGTTGTTCCACTTATTTATGCATTCATTGGTTGATTCTTGTATGTGTCCTGACCAGGGATCAAACCCGCAACCCTGACATATGGTAATGACGCTCCAACCAACTGAGCTAGCCAGCCAAAGCCTCAAATCCTTGATTAGTACTCTTTTGTTGCAGTACACACTTTCCAGTCCATCTCTAATAAGAAATTATCTCAGACGCAAATAAACAGTTACATGTGTGCTCTTTGCTCCCTTATGATGCTCAGCCCCGGGCATCACAACAAGCATTTGGAGAACATCGGTTCACTGCTGGGGAGGGGAGCTCAGGCTATAACCGCATGTGAGCCAGAGTCCGCGTGAACATCTCCTAATCCTCACTCAAGCTGAACAGCACAGAAGATGGCAAGATGGCATATGCGTTCAGGGTGTTTTCCACACAGAAGAAACCTTATCGGCATCAAATAAAGCAAGAGCAGACTCTACCAGAGTGATTTCTCCACAATTTTGGTCCTGAAAACCTCCTCTTGGTCCAGGTTCACGGTGCAATAGCAATCTCGCATCTTGTTTGGCCCCGGGTAAGTGGGAAGATTTTTGGCTTCACCTAAAAAGCAAGTGTAAATATATCATCAACATAGCACAGAATTATTTAGTCCCCTTGCTAAGCACAGACACATTTTCAAATAATGGATTTATTTCATAGCAATGCACCCGCTTTTGCTTTTGTATATTCATTAGGTCTTTATAAGGTCTTGGTTTTCTTGCTACCACAAGTCAAAATATTGATGAAAATACCTTTTGAACTGTTAAAAATACAGAGTAACTACAGATTAACCTTTAAAACAAATTGACAGAAGTAGGAGTCCACCAGCCTAGGAATTAAGAATTATTTATTTTGTTTTACTCACGTTAGTCCCTTTAATTTTTAATGTTTAAATTATGGTAAGATATATACAAAAACTAAAATTAATCATCTTTAATTGTACAGCTCAGTAGTATTAAGTGTATTAACACTGTTGTGCAACCAATCCGTAGAACTTTTTCATTTTGCAAAACAAAACTCTGTACCCACTAAACAACAACTCCCCATTTCCTCCTCCCCCCTCTCCTGGCCTCCACCCATCTACTTTCTGTTTCTCTGCATTTGACTGCTCTAGAAATCTCACGCAATGTGTCCTTCTGTCTCTGGCTGACTTACATTAATGTCCTCAAGGCTCATCCATGCTCTACAGCAGGTGTCAGCAACTCCTTCCTTTTCCGGGCTAAATGATATTCCACTGCATGCATGTACCACATTAACCATTCAACGCCCAGGTCCCCTTCTAGCTTGAATTTAATTTCATAATATTAGGTCAAAGTTGGGGCAATAACTAAGGAGAATTCTTTTTTATTGATGAGAGTAAACTATGAACTAGAGCTGTTTAAAATACATAGTGATTAGCCAGTAAGGAAAAGTCAAGAAAAAGGAGCTGCTTTTTTCTAGGTTGAAAGCCTCCCTCCCATAAGCCCCTTCCTCCACACAGAAGCCCTAGGAGCATAGAAGCACATTTGGACAAAAGGGAGGAACTTTCAAGAAAGCCAGCTTGCCCAGCTAGCCCTTCAGAAAATGCCCATGATGTCACAACTCCATATTTGACCCTGGGTCTGTCTGGAGATCATTATTAACACCACAATGGCTGGTATCCTCTGCCAGAGGCTCGGAGCAAGCATGAGGGCTTGTCCAAACATCCCTATTTACTTGGGAACTGAGAGCAAGCAGGAAGGAATGAGAGATGGCTTTCAACCTGGACAGCTGATGCCCAGGTGAAGTCCACCACATGGAAGAAATGCCTCGAATGTGCTATCTCTCCCCAGAGTCTTCGCTGTCACCAAGTCATTGCGATTCTAAAGATGCCTGGCCCTGGGCATCCACAGGCACCAGACCCAACGCTAGAAAGAAAAAATAGGTCTGAGCACCTAGCACCATGCCAACAACAGCCCAGGTATTTGCTGATAATACCTATTAATACCACTCAGGGCCAACGTACCTCACTCTTCTTAAAGCTGAAAAGAAAGAAAGGAAAGAAGGGAGGGAGGGAGGGAGTGAGGAAGGAAGGAAGGAAAGAATGAAGGGAGGGAGGGAGGGAGAGAGGGAGGGCAACAACAGAAACCAAACAAAACTAGAGTAGAAGTTCCTCCAAACTCCTTCTTCAGTGCTCAGTGCGGAGCACTCAGCATCAAATCCATGCAGTGCAGCCACCTTCTCTTGCATAACCCCAACAAAAACATACATCATAACTCACATGAGGAAATGAGCTCACTTGAAAAGCTGTCCCTTCGTACACTGGCATATGCCAGAACCTCCCAGGGGCAGAGAGGAGCTTGATTTGTTTGAAGCTTTTCTTTTTTAACTTTTCATTGATATTATTACTTGAGACTAAGTAGAGCAGCAAGTTAACAGAAGTCATTCAATAACTGAGTGGATGTTTCCTGTGCCAATAAACCTTCTTTCTGATGCACCAAGGTGTTTTTTAGCATTTCTAACAGTGCCGGTAGTAATCTGCACATGTGGTCATTTCCTGCACATGGCCAAACCATGACACCGGCTTCTCTGGGTCTCAGTTTCCCCAACTGTAAAAGAAAGAGTTCTCTAAGGCTCCTCCAGTTCTGAGATTCTTCTAATCCAAAAGCTTCCAGAGACTCTTCTCTATCATCAAGGAATCATCAATGGCAATCAGTTGGTGAAGAAACGGAACAAATAAATGCCTTTCTTTTAGCCACTATTATCCTTAAACCACCTTAACATTACAACACTTCCTTCCAGAACGTGCCATTTTTACATGAGTTGAGCAAATGAAAACATGGCCAGTCGGGTAAGAGGCATTTGAACCTGAGCCAAGCTTCAAGTCAGTTGTTAAATGTCAAAAGCCAGATTTTCTGAAGGCTCTGGCAGATGTGAAAGGTCATCTGTGCATATTCACAGGCATGCGGAGTGAGCGATGAACCCAGAGAGGCGAGGTAAGGCGTGGCTCCGTGGCCCTCTCCAGACCGGGAGGGGAGGGGAGAGGCGCGAGGGGAAGCGGACGCAGGTTCCCTGGTGATTGCTCCTGCCGCGGAGCTGACCCGAACGGGCAGCCGCAGCACACACCGAGCCCAACGTGGGCTCGGAAGGTCTTCCAGTTCTGTGTCTGGAACTGATCATCTTTGCAGTGTTCACAAATCTGTAACCTCAAAACCAGCCTGTCTTTATTGACTTTTCAGCTGTCGCCTTTAGGATGTGAATTAGGGCTTACCATATTTTCCTTTGAAAAGTATTTTTTACAAGAAGTGAGATATTTACTGGCAAGATCTTGTGTTTCTTAAATGGAGAAAAAGATACTTTAATAAAGTCTAAGAGAGATGGTCATTGTAGAAAATACAGAACCTCGATTTTGCCCCTATCTATTCTCCAAAGAACCTCTGAACATAAGCAATAGTAGTTGACACTTCTCTTCAAGGTGGGGACTGTCAGGATAAAAGAGAAAGCTTTCCATAAACAACAGATGCTTAAAAATGTGAAAATGCCGAATTATCTTGTTCTGGTATGAATCCAGTCTGATCCACATTCCTCCCACCCTACAGGCCCCCAATCTGGACTGTTACAGAAACATCCTGGTTGCTATGACAATGGCAACACCAGAGAGCCAGCTGGTCGACCTGTGCCAACATTAATAAACCAATCAGACCAGGAGGGTTGGGAGCTGCAGCCAGCATCCCTCCCTGGACCACATAATCTACCCAGGGTCCTTACAGTTGGGGACCCCACCAAAAAAGGCTGAGGATGATGAGTTACTCCCAAGTCTCTGCTTGGAGTCCTACAGCAGAGAGAGGGTGGTTGTCCCAGCTCTCAAGGGTCGTTTCAGCTGAACCATACTCAAAACAGATTTGTTTCTTCCATGTTGATTATGTACGCCAAACGCTAGAGGTTGCTTACCTTCCTAACTTCATATTACGGTGCCTTTTTGTCTCTCTTAGAGAAAAAACGGGGTTTTTTTCCCTAGTAAGTAGGGATATTTACATAAAAATGTAAAGCTGGCCCTGGTATAAAGTCAGCGCTGAATTACTTGTTTTAATGAATAGGTGAATAAATGACTACAAGGTAAATGAAAAGTCAACTCTGTTTTCATTCTAAAAAGCAAATAAGTAAATTTACTGTTCACCAACCAGAACTGTCCATCAGTAGATTTTATAAAGAGAGCAAATTTGATGTGTGATATCATCTCTGAACACCTACTCTACTAACGGAGATAAAAGGCAGCACTTAAAAAAACAGTAACATAAACAGCGCTGAAACAGCAAACCCAGATTTCAAATTATAGGAATCAGGCAATGGGAAAAGGAAACAAGGGTAGGATCTGAAAGCGGTCATCATCCCCGACTGGTAATAACTCCTGTGTATGCTCTCAGTGAACGCAGCCAGAGAAACCCAACCCCGCGGGCAGCTGGGTCTTCAGCTGCGTGTTCAGTTGCACCTGGGGAGAGGGAAGAGCGCGGTGTGAATGCCCATGCCTCAGAGGAGGGGCCGTGGGAGGTCTCAGTGCCACTGCTAGGTTCAACCCTGATAAAGAAGCCCCCTCCCTTCATCGAAGGCTGGCTTCCCTGGAGGGCAGTCAGGAAAAATGCCCTCTATGCCTGGAGAGGGCGTGTCAGACCCCAGGGACCCCAGGAGTAAAGAGCGACAGCTGAAACCTAGGTCACCTCCAGCACCTAGCACGGGGACCAGTGTGCTCTCGCTAAACCCATGGAGGAGAAGGATGAGGGAAGGAATGAAGGAGGCATTGGGAGGGAAGGGTGAGGGGCCAGGTCAAGGGCTCTAGTGAACAAAGCACCGTTCTCCCAGCTGTGAGCTTGGGGCTAACAACAGAACTGCCTGGAGTGTACTTCCCAGATGTGCTTCAATCTACCAGACATCCACGCAACTATGGCACTTTGTTCTTTCCTACTTAAATACGGTTTTCCAACTCAACTACAGATCATCCTCACTAAATAACACATAAACAGGCCTGAGCCCTTGCACTAGTCCGGTAAGAGCAATCCCCTCTCGGCCCGGAGGCCTCTGTGTAGGGAAGCAGATGTGTGGAAGAACGACAGCTCCTTATGCCCCCCATCTTTATGCAGGCCTTCGGTCATCCTGATTTAGAACACACAAACTGGTCTACACACTCTGGTAGCCAGTGGAGCTTATTATAACAAAATAGAAGTCTATTTCCCAAAGAGATCAGTTTCATGATTAAAAATTCTATTTCCTTGAACATACTTTTGGCAGCTTTGCTATTTTAGCACTTGATATTAAATAGAACAAAACCCTATCAAACCAGATGAGATGGGCCTTCTAAATCAAGTTATAAACAGCCTCCCCTACGGCGTACTGAGCCGCAGCCTGGACCCCCCGCGGAGCGGCCCGGGAGCCCGCCGCGCAGCGCCGCGCCCGACCGCCATCGCAAACACCGCAGAGGCGCTCTCAGCAGGAGAACGGTGCAGGGATAGTGACTTCCGCCCGTGTCAGACTTCCTCCAGTCTCCCAAAGGGATAGGTAACACACTACAGTATAAAAGACAAGTATATCATAAGGCCGTTAAACTGGAGATTAAAAGTTTAAAATATGGTAAAAGGAAGGAAAATTACACCCCCAACACGTGTGACTTAGTGATCAGTTGAGCCCTGAGTTTCCTAGCAGCTAAGGCACAAACGGAAATATGGTGGAACACACCAATTCTCCAGGAGGAAACACGTTTCCACAGCAGCTCCAGTGCTGGAAGCCTTACACAGGAGACGTTCAGTGACGGACTGGGCACGTAAGAGATGCACAAACATGCTCCATGTGGCTACATCAGGTGCACAGTATGAATTACAGACCCTGTGAAGAGCTCTCAGCAGCAGAAGTGGGTGCGAACCAAAGAGGAGCCATCTT
Source organism: Mormoops blainvillei (assembly GCA_004026545.1). Taxonomy (NCBI): domain Eukaryota; kingdom Metazoa; phylum Chordata; class Mammalia; order Chiroptera; family Mormoopidae; genus Mormoops; species Mormoops blainvillei. The sequence goes on along the minus strand of PVJD01006966.1, from coordinate 58,340 downwards.
CTGCTGCCCCATTTGATTCAAGGCTAGAACTCCCCATGCTCCAGACAAATTCCAATTGGTGTTTCCACTCCTAATACCTCACCTCACAGCCATGCCTGACCCCATCGGCTCTGTGCCTCAGCTCTTCAACGTGCTGGTCTGTCTGCTGAGATGCAGACTGCCCCTAGAAGTTCCCGTCTCGTCCCACAAGGAGCATCTGAAGTCACCTTGAATAATGGGAATGACTGACTGGATGGACAGCCTGTGGCAGGTTGCAAGTGGGGAAGAGATAATTCAGGGCAAAGATCTGTGGCAACTCCACAATTACAAAATGCAGGGCTGGCACCCACCCGCCTGGCTCCCTGGGGCCCTGTGCCCTCCACACCCATGCAGCTTTGGAACTGTGGTCCCCACCCTGAACACCCCAGTCTTGTGTAGCCCCTGAAGTGTCTCCTCCTCCTCTTCCCTCCTCCACTCTCCCTGCTCCACTCTGGGCTGTCCCATTAATGTCACTTTGCAAACATTCCGTGAAGAGCCATGTGCCAGAACAGTCATTAAAATTTGGTGGAGCAACTTCGACACCTCTCTGCTTTCACGGAATGATCAGAATTGCTACGACAGGAGTGGGGGTGGGGGAGGGAGACCTCAGGAGTCTAAAGAAAAGTGCATTTTAGGCTCCCGGACAAGAAACAAAAGCCTAAGACACTAAGAATGGCAGATGGGAAATCACCCACTTCTCCATTTCCATATTAATTTTCTAAACAGCACAGCCCCAGAATTATTTAGATCTTCAGTTTTGAATTAAATTCAACCTGTTGAACACCCTAAAAACACACAAAACTTTAGCTAACTTTGTTCTTTCACTTAAAATCTTGTATTTTCCCTTTGGGGGGAAAAAAGTGCATGCACTATTCTCTTGTACTTTTCCAATTAGGCTAGAAATGAAAATAGTGTTCTTGACAATAACTCAATCTTGAAATAAAAACTGTAAAATTACATCAAGGAAAAAGAAACCACTAGTTTTATTTTTATTTTTAAAATGCCATGTTGTATGGGTATTTTTGATTCCTTGGAAACTAAAATTTTATGTGCCTGCTTATAAAATATTTTTTTCACCTAATGCTATATTTCCTATCTAACAGCTATTAAGACCAGACAAGAGCAAGCAGGCCGTCAACAATGTAGGTATTTATTGCTAAGGTGAGGATATTATGGAAACTTCTGGAAGAGGGAAGACCCCTGGAAACTAGAAGCTCTCCCCAGGTAGGTCCTGGGCCATCCCCAGAGCAAGACTTACTGGCAGGGAGGATACCTCCACAGGGATCCCTGTGCACCTGGAGAGCGAACAAGAGATGCCAATCAGCGCAGACCACCCGAGACAGAAAGAGCGGTCTGTGGGCTGCCGCCAGGGCCACGGAGAACCTCGCGCTCTCCCACCTCCAGAGGACTGGTAACGTGACCCAAAGAAGGACGAGGAAAAGGGCAGAATGGCTGGGTGAACACCTGAGTGAATACCTTGGAAGATGCCCTGGAAAACCCCTGGCCAACACCTGGGTTAACACCTGGTAAACGCCGGGGAGTGGACACTGGTCCCACGCGGCCACACCCGTAGCCGGCCATTTTCTCCCACTGAGGTATTAAACATTGCCTGTGTGTGCATATGTCTGCGTACATGTGTTTTGATTGCTGCTTTTTTAAACAGCTTTATTAAGATAGGATCAGCCTACCATAAAATTCACCCGTTGGATGTGCACAATTCAGCACGTGTCAGGACCCAGTTCCTTTCAGAGCTGAATAATATTCTGTTGTATGAATGTAGCATGATGTCCACCCTTCAGCTGATGCACATCTGAATTGTTTCCAACTTTTGGCTATTGTGAAGGATGCTGCTCTGATATCCGTGTACAAGTGTTTGTGTGAATGTATGGTTTGAATTCTCTTGGTTGTATATATGAGAGCAGAACTGCCACGTCACAGGGTAATGCTGTGTTTAACTGTTTGAGGAACTTTCTAGTTGCTTACCACAGTGGCGGCACCGTTTTACATCGCACAAAGGTTTCAATTTCTCCACGCCTTCACTGACACTATTGTCCAGATTTTCAATTATACCTTTACTTTGAATCAGAGAAATGCTGGTTTGTTTGTTTTCTGGTTCGTTTGTTTATGATGGCGGAAAGGGGTGGGTGGGTACTGTAGCAAAAGTTTTACTAAGACAGTAAATACTTTTGGCACATGGCCAGGCACATGGACCCTGGGAAGCCCACAGATTCCATTTCTACATGAAACTGTCCCCAAAGAGCACAGATGGAAGCCGCCACATAGCAGCAGCTCTAGGATGCATCACTTTGGGTTTCACGTCCCATTTCTGACCAGAGGAGTGACCTCCCCAGGCAGAGGCGGGTTAAGGTCGGTTGAGGACCCGGGCACAGAAGAAAATATTAGGCCTCTTAAAAAAAAGAGAGAGAGACAGGGAAAATAAAAATACATGCCTTCAGAAGTCAGGGCCCAGGGCACGCGCCCGGTGCGCCCGCCATTAAATCCGCCTCTGTCCCCAGTCCCTAATCCCAGCATGAGTTTATCCTGCCCACATTCGAGCACTGGCTTTGAGAACACAAGGAGAAAGCACATCCCTTAGAGAGCCGGACTGGACGAGCAGACAAGCGTGACTGCGAGGGCATCTCTGCTGGAAGCTCGGGCACTAACCACACAAAAATGAAATCCATCTGCTTCCTCTCCGCTCACCAGAGCTGGCCCTGAGTCATAGGGAGAGAAAAGAAAGCCAGTTCCCTTTTCTAGAAAAAAACTGCAGAGGTTCCAGAGACCTGATCTATAACTCTGGTTCGGAGTTTAAAACTGTTACTATATACAGGTTTTTTGTTGTTGTTATTGTTCAGTGGTATCAGTAATGCATGGTAGGAAATTTCCAGATGCACAAGTCCAACATTAAACATTAAAAGTCTCTCTGTAGCCCCATGCCCGGCCACAGACCCAATCTCTAGAAACAGCAGTTTACAAATTTGCTTCTTAGTTCTTTAAGCAAGCACGACAAATTTAAATAACAGCCTTACCGATAGGTCTTGATTTATCAATTTAAACTCAAGTGTTGACTCCCTGCTATGGAAGACAAAGAACTGAAAGCTATATGCATCTCCCACCCCTACCTCCCAATTTCTGTTGTTAGACTATTTTTACATTGTCTTACCTATTTTCTTTACGAGTTGATTATAAATCTTTTAACCCCACAAGATATCACTTACAACATCGAGATTATGCAGCTATTCGCTGTGACTGCGCCCCGGTGGGCAACCCCTCTGAGCACAGAGGTTCAGTGTGGCCACTTCTCCCAGCTAAAACATTCTGGCCTCTTTCATGTCATAACCGGACACACTGCCACTTCTCACACCCCGCCCCGCTTTGTTTCATTCCTTTTGCATTTGGCCTGAGCACCTCCTCCAGTCACTTTGTTCTGTGGAGCCAGGAGGATGCATCTTTGCCAGCCCGAATGTCCTTATAGTTTGGTGCAGTATATACTCAGGATTCGAATTAACTTTAAATGTAAGTGCTGTTCCATCTTCACAGCTCTTTAAAATGTTAAATGGTCCAAATATAAATGGTTCCACCCTGCAGTCCCCTTCACAGGCAGCAATACCATGAGTTTCTTGTTCCTACTGGAGGTTTTGGGAGCAAATACAAGCTAATATAGAATATAAATGGCCGCATATACCTCTTAAAATTGGTCTTAATAATACGCCTTGAGGAGACTATCAACACGTTAAAAGTTTCCTCCTGTTTTTGGGGGCTGCACAGGTTTTCTTTAAGTGAACACCGTTTATTTAAGCCTCCCACAGGATGAGAACTTGGGTTTTCTTCGGTTTTTAGCTAGCACCAAGAACGCAGCAACAGCTACTAACCTTGCATGGATTCCATTTACGTATGAGAAACGATAAACTCCTAGTATCAGGATTTTTGGCACAAAGGATAATTTGTAATTTTCAGACAACTTTATCACACTGCCAAAGAGCTCCCCAGAGTAGCAATTTACATTCCCACCCCCATGTTTGAAAATGCCATTTTCCTATACTCTTGCTACTACTAAGCTATCAAAATTGTGGATTTTGCTAATCCGATAAGTGAAAAATGGCGTGTGTGCGCATGTGTGTGTGTATTTTGCGCTTCGTTTATTACAGAGGATTCTTTTTAAAGGATCTCATTTTATTCCGTTTATTTGGGAGTTAAAGCCATGCCCGAGACACCTGCACCTTTTTCCTCTTCTGTTCTCCCTAAGACAAGGTCCCCACAAACCAGCCCCAACAGAAGCCAGGCACACACCACTCTGATGGAATCCGTGAAAACAAAGTTTAAGAAAATCATCTTTGCCTGTCAAATTCTGATTTTTCCAACTATGTCAAATCCACTACTTCTAACTCTAAAATATCCAGCGGCACACAGACTTGAGGGGCCAAGACCTCGGCGTGGCCCTATGCTCCAGGACCCCGGGCAGCCCAGATGCTGTGGGTTCTCCCCATTCTCTAGAAGGTCAAGGCCAAGGAAGGACCTCTTCATGACCAGTTTAATGACTGGCTGTCCCCGCTGCAGTACAGGTTCCTGGATTCCAACAGCAAAATTCTTCGCATTTTGCATTAAGTGGTTTTTGAAGTCAAGGAAGGAAGACAATCTAAAAAATAAAAAATTTGTGGAAAGTTGTGTGTACTGCAGCCGTAAGCCCACTGACTGGTCTTCGTGCGTAAAATAAGACGCCTGACGCAGCCAATGACAACCATTCCCAATTTGTGGTTGGAAAGAGAAGCTTCTCTTTCAAGACCCACGTTTATGTTTTGGAAACAATCAACATACGATTTCACCCTGCTCTTTTCCACCCTGCATATTTTGACTACTTTTGCTTTTCTTTCCTTTTCCCACACCATTCTCTAAGAGTCCTGGCTTGAACTTGAGAAAGAAACCTTCTTAGATATTAACAAAAAACAGAAAAACCACTTCCTTACAAAATCAGAGCCTGCCATTAACACATCTAGTGCAAAACACAGGTCCTGAAAGCTTTTTAAACAGACCATGTTCCTTTGTTCATTCACCTCTGACCTGAAAGGGAAACTGCCTAAATACTTTCAGACACACTGTGGACTATTCCAAGTCCCTGACTAAAACAAGGCCTCACACGGAATTAGATGCCTTTCGTATATTCTTCTGAGGCTAAAGGCGACTCAGACAGGCCTTCCTGACCAAAGCTGGACATTTCTGTATATAAGTTGTGATTTTTGCAACTGGTTAAATACACATCAGGTTCAGCTTCTCGAGCAGTTCCTATTGTGTAGTCAAGGCCGTCTTTGAGTCTTCCTGGGCATCTCTCTCAGGAGTGAAGAAAGTAATGACATGGCCAGCTTAATGCAAGGCTATTCGCTCATATGACTTCCCAGGTTCAGTGTAACGTCTGTGAACATGTTCACGCGTAATAAGCCTATTACTTACTGTGCATATGTGGCATCTATTAAGATGTATGTGTGTAACATGCCTGTCACTGTTCACACATGGGCAGGTATAACATCTCTGGGGAAGATGAACGTGTGTAGCAGGCCTGTTATTGCTCCTATGTAAGGAAGGTCAGCACTTACTCGAACCCTAGCGATGCTCTAACTTTCACTTGCAGAAAGCAGCCAGAAGTGAGGTGACAGCCAGAAGATGCTGATGACAAACAAGAGGGGCCCAGTCACCAGGACAGTGGCAACGCCCAGGGGGAGGGGGCACTCTGGACTGGAAGCAAGTACCAATGACCTCCAGAGCTCAGGACAGGGCCCTGCCTGCACGCCACAATCACCAGGCGGCTAACTCCTTTCCTCCAACAACCAACAGGCGAAGAGCTGTGATACGGAGAAATAGGCAATGGCTCTCAAGGTGTGGGCACTAAGATCTGTGGCAATACAGAGGCTGTATGAGATGACTGCCAACAGACAGGAAAAAGAGACGTGCGAACCCCACATCCGATTAGTACTCTCGTATCCAAAATACAGCGAGAGCTCCTACAACTCAACAAAAAGACAAATGACCCAATTCAAAAGGACCTGACAGGCATTTCTCCAAAGATACTCAAATTGCCGACAAGCACACGGAAAGCTGCTCCCCATCATGTGTCATTAGGGAGAAGCCAGTCAGAAGAACAGCGAGATGCGCCTTCATAGCACAAGGACGGCTAGAATTTATTTTTAAGGAAAATAACAAAGGTTGGTGAGAATGTGGAGAAAATGGGACGCTGGTAGAAATGTAAAATGGTGCAGCCGCTGTGGAAACCTGTTTGGTGGCTCTGCAAAGAGTTAAACAGAGTCACCACATGGCCCAGCAATTCTACGCCTAGGTATGTCCTCGAAAGAACTGAAAATAGGTGTTCAAACAGAAATGTGTACGTGAATGCTTATAACAGCTTCACTGCCAGGAGCAAGCGCCTAAAGATGGGAGAATATTGTCATACGGACAATTTGAGGAAGAGCAGAGGCCTGATGGGTGTCTATGTCCTGCACGAGCCCAGGGGTCAGTAGGGCTGAGGTCAGGAGCCTGGAAGGGTGCTCACAGGAGCCCGGGGCCCCTGCCCTGAGGAGCTGCAGATTAACTATGCACGTGCTGGGTGAAAACTGTCCTCGGAGACTGAAACCTGGGCAGAGAAAAGCGTGGCAACAGCTAGTTCTGGCTTGGAAGGCAAAGGCCTCACAGAACGCGCGACCACGCGGCAGGGAACGGGGGAGACAAAGGGAGGGCAGGGGAGGTGAAGCTGACTTAGATCCAGAAGAGACATGAGATCCCATGAAACGTTCCAGAATGTGGGCTTCCCCACAGCAGAATCCAGCAAGGAGAGACAAGCAGCTGGAAGGCACAGAGGTGGGCAGCGGCAGAACACCAGAGGGGTTTAGAGAAAGAAATAATGAAAGCTTTAAAATGATTTCTAACGAGATATTGGCTGTTCTCTTAGCTGTGTCTCTGATGCACAAGAGGAGAAAAGTTCGGCAGTCTCCCAACCACAAGGAGGAAACGCCACCCAGATCCCAGACCCACCGGCACATCTGGATGACGTGTACTGGGCATGACCCGAACCTCAGACCAGCATCCCATGCTGAGCGACCCCTCCCTTCTCTCATGGCCTAAATAAGGCCGCTTCAAATCTGGCACCAACTGCTGTCGCACGCACACACACTGGCAGACCCTTGGCGCTCTAGCACCTCACACGAGAACTCAGAATTCCCTTCCCTACCTGAAACTCCGAAATTATTTTTAACATCACTATTGGTCTAATTAGGCAAGAAACACTGCCAAGTTTACAAGTTGGCTGCCTTTGAAGAACCATGGACGACCGCAGATGAGTCCTGGGCACAGGATACTTTTTCAACTTTGCTGAAATAAGGAAGAAACTAGAAAGTGAATAAAAGAACTCTTCCCTTTTTTCCGTCCCCTCCCCCGCTCAACCCTCCTCTCCTCCTCCCTTCCCCTCTTCCTTCTCACGTGTTTTTGAGACATGTCCAGCACCTTATCTTTAAAAACAAAGAGGCATGGAGAACTGCTACTTCCAGAATATGGAAAAGGAGAGAGGGATCCTTCACTCACTGATCCGATGCACCAAATCACCAACAACAACATGGCTGGCTTGCAGACTTCACCAGGCACTGCTTTAGGCCCTCCCACACCGCCCATTTCACAGATGGAGAACTGAGGCCCAGGGCAGCTCAACAGCTGGCCCAGAGTCACCGGGCCGGTAGAGGCGGAAGTGGAATTTGAACCCAGCGGGTCATCTGAGTCCTCGCCACACTCCAGGCTGGCATCTTGGTCGGAAGTCGTGTGTGTTTCTGAGATACAGGCCTATTCTGTCCTTCCTGCTTTGGGCGTCATTCGGAGGTGAGGCTGAGCCTTAGGGGGCCCTTCATGTGCAAAGGCACTTACTGCCTAATGGAAGTGGACGAGGCCTCCTGACACAGTGTCCACTTCCTCTGAAAAAATGGCCTGTGCTCTGGGAGGTGGAGGTCTCCCCAAGGTAGAGCCCCAGACCCCCAGACACAGGGTGCCAGGAGATGCTTGTCTCCAAGGATGAAATCAAGCAATAGTTCTGAGTACAGACTGGCCTGGCAGGGGGGTCCTTCACACCCAGATGCGGGTCTTCCAGAGTCGGGCTCCTAATCCAAACCATTCCTCCTGCAGAGACTCACCAGGCCGGGAAACGGATGGACCCCGGTGCTGGCCTGAGGGGGACCAAGCCCACATGCAGTATCCCGCGCCGCGGGTCACGGCAACCTGAGTGATGCTCACCCCCCTGCCCCCGGCCCTCACACTTGCTGTCCTCTGAGCACTAAGCAGTGTGCTGACGCCTCTCCTTTCCAGGGAGCTGCGCGTCATCCCGCAGGCCCACGCGTCTGGGAAGCATGGAATCCCTTTGAGGGACCAAGTTGAGGTCACACGAAACAAGCAGACAGCACAGGCAAGTCTGTGGACCAGCTTCACACAGAAGGCATGTGCTGCCCTGGGTTCTCGAGGGGTAAACAGCACAGCCCAGGGCAGGGACCAGCCGTCAGGGCCCACATGCCGTGTCCTCACCTGTCGGAGCAAGGGCAATGCCGAGTTATTCTGAGACTACCACGTCTGCACAGGGAGCAAACGGCAAATCAACCTGCTGTCATCATTGTGGTGGTATTTGGCAAAAGGAGAAGTGGGTTTACCAGCTCCCGGACATGACAATACTTAAGGGCCCCACGAGATGCTTTGAGGGATATGTGCCTTTTTGCCTGCCATCTACCGGACTTTGCGTCCAAGTGGACACTCTTGGAGTGGTCTTGGGTGGTGCGGGGGATACGTCCTGAAAGAACCCAGCACCCCCCTTTGGCACAGTTCTAGTCCGATCAAAGTGCAAGGGTCTGAAAGGCTCAAAGGCACCAGCAAATGCACCAAGAATCCCAAGAATAGTTTTATCTATTCCACAGACCTCCATTCTCCAAAGGAACCTGCAGGCTGGCTCATGGCCCACGGGACCGAGCCCTAGAGAGAGCGCCTGCCACGGAGGCGAGGTCCTGAACCTAGGCTAACTGCTCGATGCAGCCAAACCTTGGGACGGGCCATGTTGCCCAAGGCCACCCAATGCGGGAGCGCACACACGCGCGCGCACACACGGGGGCAGAGCACCCCTCCCGCAAGGTGCTGCTGGAAGCAGCAAGCCCAGCACAGGCCACGAACCCGCACAGAAAGGCCTGCGCCTGTGGGCTGTTTTCACGTGAACCTCCAGCCGGCAGAAACAGGCCGCTCTGCCTGGCCCTGGTCCTCAGAGGATAAGAGCCAAGGGCACCCACCCCCAGCCCGATCGTCTGGCCCGACTTCAGTGAACCCGGCCACAAAGACAGTCTCTAATCTGCTATCCCTTACAAAGAGCCACAAACCAAGGCCTGCTCTGGCCGCTGGATCTGAGTCTTAATGGTAATTTTAGAATAGGAGGAAGCTGTAAAATTAAAAATTTGGTTTTTCCTTTCTTATTTATTACTGTAAAAGATTGCCTAAGAGAAGGATCAGGTTCTAAGTGCAGAGAGACTGTCACAGGCTGGTTGGTTCTGGCACAATGGACCTTCCTCCTCAGTCCTAATGTCACGAACACTAGCGAACACAGAAATGTATCCAAGTCAGCAGCATCCTCTCCAACTCAGTGGCCACCATACTGATCGGCCCTTGCCTGTTCCTACTATCCAACCCCCAGGACTCCACGGAGAACATTTTCCACCCCACCCAGGGTGAGCAGCTCCTGCCCCACAGGCCTCATAAAAGGGGTCCTCCCAACCCAAAGATGAAGAAAGACGGGACTCTCTTGGGTAGCGGCGGTGGGAGAGCGACCCCCAGTTAGAGGTCCTAAGCCTCTGCCCCCATGGGCTCCAGCTACATCCCCAACAGGCCACACCTGTGCCATGCACAAGTCATCCCATCACCCCAAGCGGCCTCACCTTTTGAGGCTGTATACTTAGCAAATGGCAGGTTTATTTATAACATCAGATGAGGCTCTCAGAGCTCAGAGAACAGGTGCTGGTGAGGTGGCACCTCCAGCCTTTGGGAGAAGTGCCCAGGGCAAGGGGCTGTTGGGCAAAGAGGCTCTGAAGCCCCTCAGACAAGAGTCGAGCTGCCCCCAGCAGTCCCCAGCCTCCGACGTGGGGACAGAGACCCCTCCCCCTCTGCCTCCCGCCTCCCGCAAAAGGCACCATCACATCAAGGGGTAAAGGGTAACAAAGCAGAAATTCATTCGCCTTCCACATTTTCAGTGACCGGCAGCTTGAGAGTGTGGCACCTATGTTTTGTTGACCGGAGTCCCACGTGTGCAGGAAAAATGAAAGCAGCGCCCACTGCCTCCCGGGCTGCTCTCCCGCCGCCCCCTCCCCGATGCCTGGCCGTGAATCCCAAGTTGCCATTTCTCAATCTTTTAAGAAAACTTTTTAAAACCGTGAATAAATCAATATTTACGTCTTCTAGGAAAATAATCCATAAAACAAAGATTTATGAATGATCAATGTTTATTATAATAATATTTATGCTGACCGAAAAAAGAGTAAACAAACGTTCAGCAATGGGAGATTCCAACAGAGAGAGAGCCTTCGGCAACACTGGGCCAGGTCGTGGGGCCCAACCATGACACATCATACAGTGTCACTTCTAACCCCATTTCTGAGCAGACGGTAGGTACATAATCCACAGTGACTAGATGATATACGCATAGTCCCTTTTAGAAATCTCTGTTTAAAATTAAAAGTTTTAAAGAGAAGCTTTTTTCCTTGATCCATTTTTAAATGATTTTAATTACAAAAGAAACACATATTCATTGCAAGCAGTAATGCTCCACGAGTGTGTTATACAGAAAAAGTCAGTCATCTTTCCCTCCCTTCAACTGGACCCACGCCTGTGAGCTACGACCTACACTGGCCGTTGGCCGCGGGTACCTGCAGACCTTTCTGTGACCTTGTAGCCATACAAGGAATAAATGTACTGTGATATGGGAGGGGGACATTCCGGCCTTGCTTAGTAAAACAGGATCATACTGTGTGTGATTCTTCAACTAGCTTTTCTCTCTTCACCTTATGATAAATTTGTTAGTACCAGTGGCTATATCTCAGCCCTTTTTAGGAACGACGCTGTTCCATGGTGCAGGGGTGGGGGGCGGGGGGTAGCACCAACACAGATGTATTCCCCCAACTGCTGCCTGAACACTCAACCTGCAGGTACCAAGTTCAAGTTGCTGTTGCCACCTGGCAGCCCAGGGCACCAAGACTCCCCCACACCTCTGCTACTTGCCTCTCTGGCAGGGACTAGCAAGGAGATGCTCGCAGGGGTGAGGGCATACACCTGCCACAGAGAGATGTCACTGCTGTGGGGGCTGCATGTCCCTGCCCTTGTTCCTGGTGCTGGGCCTGGTGGCACAACCTGCACTTTCTCTTCCGTCACTCACGGCCTGTGTGCCTCTGGATGGTAGCTTTGTCCTCGTGTGCGAGTGCCCAGGGCCCACTGTGAGCAGACTGGTCATGAATGTGTGTCACAGACATTTCCTCGGGCGTGCCACTTGTCCTTTAATGTCCGCTGCCATACAGAAGTTTTAAATTTTTTAATTTAAATTATATTTTATTGCTTATGTTATTAACATTTGTCCCCACTTTTTCCCTCTTTGCCTGCCTCCAGAAATTTTAAATTCTTACGTAATCGACTGTCATCTTTTCCGCTCCAGCTTTTTAGTTTACTAATTCCTTAGAAACTTCTCCCATGTTCCAGTTATTCACAATATTCTCCAAAACATTCCTGATATTTGTTTTATTTCTTCGTGCTATACACTTTACTCTATGAATTTGTTTATATGGTATGTTAGGATGTAAGTTTTTCAAGATAGTCAATGAAGCCAACTCTTTATTAAATATGCCATCCTTTCCCCAGTGAACTAAAACGCCATCTTTATAGTAAATTAGGTTCTCGGGTACATTTTGATTTGCTTCTGTACTCTCTATTATATGTTCTATCTATTAGAACCTAAGAATATCCTGCTTTACATTTTAAAAAGTTAAATATATATCTGTGTGTGTGTGTGTGTGTGTATAAAGGTGATATATATGTAGCAAATACCTATTTAACAATTCTATCGCTTTAGTTACTCTCCCAAGTTATGACCGTATTTCCAGCCACTAACACGTGTACAAAGCGGGCCCCCAGTCTTTTTACCTTTTAAATAATTTTTTCAGGTTTAAAGTCTAGTTACAGCTAATAAACCAACACTGAGAAGTCCACATTTATTCTTTAACTTATTGTCATTTAAAGTTAAACCGTCCACCACTGCTGCTGGATTAAAACAGGCAACTAAAGAAAGCTCTCCAGCCAAGCCTCGGCTTGCCCCGCCTTCTGTCGCCGTTCGGGGTTCGGGAGCCTAGCGTTCGTCCGCCTGTGAAAGCTCGCTCGCTTCGGCTTCATCGTGAGTTTTTATCCTCCGTGAAGTTGTTCCCTTCCCTGCCGCTTCTATTTTTAGCTTCCCAGAATCTGAGCCGTTGGCTGGTCTAGACTGCTTGTTATTCAATCAAGGGCTAATTCACAATTTTTCATGAATTAAAATAAATTGAATTCATAGAAAATCCCCAATCCTAATTTCTACCATTATGTCTAAGAGCTGTAACGTAGTTTGTGCCATTGGGACCATTTGTTGGTCTCTCCCCGCCAGAACCCTGACAAAGTAGGCAGGCCCTGGATGGCCTGAGATAAGGGGACCAGGAGGCAGAGAAATGGAGGTCAAGCCACCCGGGGAGATGGGGAACAAAGGCAAAGGACAGAGGGCAAAGGGCAGGAGTCAGGAAAGTTGGAAGCACAAGGGCAGAGGGAATGTTCCAGATAGTTTGCACAGTGGCCTGAATTAGAAACACAGGAAACAGCTAACCACTTGTGTGTGCGTATGTGTAGTGAAATGTCTGACTAGAACGTCTGAAATACAATGAAAGGAGGAAAGATCACACAGAAGCCTACAGCCGGAGCACAGCCCCTCGTGCCCTGTAGTTTTCTGATACCTTTGACACACTGGCGAGCGGTAGATGTTACGCCTGGCATCCTGCCTTCTTATAACATGATTTCACGGGCTTAACTTTCCACCCTCGTAACCTGCTCTTTCCACGTCAGCATCTCATGTCAGGACAAAGTGTGCAACGCTGTTTTTTTGCACACGCACGTTTGTGCTCCTCCCGGCCCGAGCTCCTTCTCTCCATGGGGCTGGGGCTGCACCACCCACGACCTGGACCTCCGCCATGACCCGGGCAGGCGGCCAAGCCTCCCTGGAGATCCTCCAGGGGGTTCTTGTGGCAGCTCCACTCCCAGCTGAAAGGGCGTCCTGGCCCACCACCGCCCACATCCCAGTCCTCCCGGGAAGCTCAAAGCCGCCAGGATCGGAGAGTACGCAGGGCCCTGCAAAGGCAGAATGAACTGCAGGGCCACCTGAGAGGCGCTCAGATTACTGCTGAGCTTTCCGGAATGGAGCCAAGCATGGCTCACTCCAAGCTAGATGCTTACGCCGACGGCCCAGCACCTAGCCAAACTGCCCTCTGCTCCTGTTATCTCAGATCAGGTGTAAGCCTCTCGGTAAGCCTCAGTTTCTCCAACAGTACAACAGGGACAGTACTGCCTATGAAACGCCGAGCGCGGCTCCTGGCACACTCACAGAGTAAGCAGTCAACGATGGCCATTTGAGCCTTTTTATTCCCGCTCAGCCCCCACCACCCACAGGAGGGTTTAAACCACTCGTGTCAGGACCAGGAACCAGTCACCGTCATCACCGTAAAGCTTTCTTGGTGACAGAACACAACAGGGAGTAACAGCTACTGAGGGTGCACAGTCAAAGCGACTACAGAGGTGCTGGTCTGCTGGCGATACTGCCGTGCCCTGGTGGCTGGGGCCCACAGAGAGGCAGCCAGTGGCGTCCTCGGATCGCAGTAACAGTCATTCAGCTGAGTTCTTCTCAACTGTCCCAAAATGTCCCTGTAGTAAATTACAGTCTTGCCATAAAAATCTGGTTTCACTAAATTCTCATAGTAAATATTCAATTTGTCACCGAGAGGTATATCAGAACAACAGAGCTGGCACCCAACGTAGACACTGCCTAATTCAATGTGGAGCTGAGGAGAAGGAGGCCACCGGGGCTGCGACGGGCGAGGGGCTTCGTGGTGTGTTAGGGCAAAGCCAGACCCGGAGACAGAAGTGGTGCCCACCTCCTTTTGCTTACAACCTTCAACAGGATCAAAATCTCAAGAATTTCCCGAGGGAAACTTTTCTGAGAACTGTCGATTCTTCAGGTCAGACAAGAGGCAGCACCAAGCCAGGCCTGACAAATGAGTTCTCAGGACGTCACCTTGGCCATGGGACATGCAGATGGCACCGTGGTCTTGTCTTGAGAAAAGCATAAACGGCACTGAGCATCTTTTTCTTCGTGCCCTTCACGTGTGCACCTGGGTCACAGTTTTGTGCTTGGTTCTTCCGCATCAGCACCAGGACCCCGCCCAGGCACCTGGAGCCCTGCTCACAGCCTTCTCTTGTTTCCAACGTCAGTTCTAAAGCTCAGCTCCAGCATACACCCCAGTCACACTGAAATACTCCCAAACCAATGGCAGCTCAAGAATGAAAGGATAAAACCCACCAACATTCATGTGGCACAGACAGTAGGCACGTTACATCTACAATCCTGTTCGATCTTCTCCCAGATAGATGAGCTGTGTGACCAGGCCGAGAGGCTAAGTTACCGTTTTCTCAAGGCAAACAACTAGTTGACAACAAAGCTAAAATTGAACCTAGGACCAACTGACTTTAAACTTGTCCTCCTAACATTGCACTAAGGTCTTGCACAATCACACATGAAGCTGAGGCCAGGCCTCAAATCTCTAAATGCCGTCATCCCTTCCGGCTCTGGCTTCCAAAGTAGAGACTGCAGCAGGCTCCACGCCCCGCGGAGAGAGGGGTGCTCTTTGATAAGGGCTGCGGGGATCTCTAAGCTTTAAGCACTGCACTGCCAGCTTTGGACCCACATGGGATGCTCACAGCTGGAGCATCCTTGCAGCAGGTACCCCCTAAATGTGCCCTGCCTTAGCCACTCAGACATAGTGACAGTCCAGCCTTGCCTGCAGAAAGGGAATATCTAAGGTTTACCCATACAAAAGGCACCCAATGTGGAATTATAATTTTTCATATTCTAACTTTGCTTTTCTATACTCCCCAAATATCTTCTTCAGTGAAAATGTTTACTTTTACACACACACACACACACACACACACACACACAGCATCCAAAAAGATGCAAAGCCAACAGTTGCCAGCTGTTGTCAAGAGTGAAGAGCATTTGGGCCAGAGACCCTGCCAACAGAAACGTGACGGGAGAGAAGAGGAGAGTGACAGACCCTCAGCCCCACTGCTTTCCTCACTGACGTTCCTCCTCTTCTTCTCAACCCTGGCAGAGATCAGAATCCCCCATCCCCGGGGGGAAGTTTGTGAGCACCCCAATCCAGGCCCATGGAGTCAGGTCCTCAGTGGGTGGACCAGGCACTGGTGATGTTTTGAAGCTCTCCAGGGGAATGTGAGGTGCACCCAGCTTGAGTGCCTCTGACAGACTGGCTCGCAGAGGCTCCTGTGCTGGGTTAGGGAGACAGGGGTGGGCACTGGCCCCCAAGGGCTTTTCTGCTGGGTTAGGGGTACCACAGCATGTTTTACACATCAACAAACACAGCGTGTCTGAGTATGATTCTCAGGACAAGGTGGTCAGCCAGGCTGTCAGGGCGGCCGCATTAGCCCTCGCCCAGCACAGCCTGTGGCACGTGCACTCAGTCATTTAGCCCCACGTGCCCCCGAAGGGACCTGGAGAGGGCCTGACTGCGCAGGGACACACAGCAAGCTGACCCCCCTGGCTGGTGCTTGTTTGGGGATCGTGAATCCATCCTAAAAGGCTGATCAGCCGCGAGGGCTAACGGGAGAGACCCTGGCACTGAGACCCTGAAGGCGGGGCTGTGCCAACGCTTCCGCTGTGAGATCCTGCAGAAGAGGTCGGGCTGCCCCGCCTCACCACTCAGGGTTGCCCCAGGTAAAACAGCGGAAACTGCATTACAGAACGGCAAGTTGTTGGTGCCACAAACAAGCTGCAGACAAAATTGTCGTGGGCTGGCGTCTTTAGGAAAGAAGCATCCCTTCCCACACCCCGCGCCCCACACCCCACGCAGATCTGGTCTCTCCACAACACCCATAAAAGAGGCTTGGTATTTTCAACTACATGTGTGACAATCTTTCCAGAATAGCTTCTCACCACACAACTGTTCAAAAAACCTCAAGTGCAATAACAGAGTATGTAACCTTCATCCAAGGTCAGTAATTAGGGCTCTCCCTGACTGCAATTTGAGCAAAGCTGGTGCTTCTAGGGGCGAGTCAAATCCTGAACTTGTGGTTGGGGTAACAACACAGGGCAGCAATAATCCCAGATAGAACATGATCGACTTAAAATATCTTCCATTTATGCTGTTGGTACATATTGCTCCCTAACCTTTAATTCCAAAGACTAGGCGGGGGAGTGGAGGTTTTAGTGGAAAAAAGCAAAAAGCAGAGAAGTCCCTGTGTGTGGCCGGGTATGTGGCACAGTCCTGTTAACTCAGGGCCCCACATGCCCCACTGGCACCTAAGCCTGGGGCCACTGGGCAGTATGTACGGGAAATGCTGGTGCATGATCAGACCAATTTGGTGACACCAAATAGAGATAAGGGAACAAAACTGTCCGTCTACTGCTAATGTGTGTTGGCAGAGCGCCCAGTGAGAGTTCCCGGTAAGGGGCTCCTTCCTTGAGCTGCTGCAGCAGAGCTGGGCCAGCTCCTCACATCTCCCAAGGGAGTTGGAGCCCGGTAGCGGATGGAGAATTTTCACCCAGAAAAGTCAGGTCCCTCTCCCCAGGGCCGGAGCACAGCACGTGATGAGGCACACTTTCCACTGGTGACACTGCAGGAAGCTCAGCTGTGAGGGAACAGAGTGCTTTAGACCAGGGGCCTTCAGACTTCCACTGCATCGGGACCCCCTGGAAACAGGGACTGCCAAGCCTTGCCCAGAGCTCCTGCTTCTGCAGGTCTGGGGTGGGGCCTGAACACCTGCTCATCAAACAAGCTCTCCGGTGACGCTGCTGGTGTGGGGACCACACTTGAGAGCCCAGGTTGAGGGGAAGAATTCCATGGAGGAGTGGTAGGCATGCCAGCTCTTCCTGCCACAGCAGGTCCCCTCCTAGCCCACCTGCAGGTGGACCCAGCAGCCTCCTCTCCCAAAGGCAGCTGACGTGAAGGCAGCCCAGCCTCAGGCTCAGCTCTCAGAGCAAAGGGTTTCCAAGAGGAACCTCAGTGGGAAGGAGACCCTACCCCTCAGAAGGGGACTGGGGGGAGGGGAAACATATAAAGGGACAGGAAGGGGGTGGCTGGGTGATACCAGGGCAAGGGTCTAGGGGCACGAAGCAAGGGGCGCCAAGAGGAACTGGGCAGGGGGCACTGAGAGCCGAGGGGAGAACTAGGCTCTTTCGGAGAAGCTGACCAGGAGCTCAGAGAGGGAGCACTGCGAAGCCCTTCCTGGCCAGGGGAGGTGGCTGGGGGTGGTCCTGGGGCAGCCCACAGGGGCAACACTGGGCCATGAGCCAGAACAACTCCGGCACCCGAGGCAGCTCCTTTGCTTGCTCTGCTAGTCCCTGGTGCAGCTCATCCACGGGTATCGCCTGTTTCTTGGAACAGGTTCACACAGGGCACCTGGGGCTTCAGAAACCCACCCCCACCCCCAGGGCCCTTCCCCAGCTCACCAGGCACCCCAACCCCACAGACACCTACCCCAGCCATCCTGGCTTAGGGTCCTCCCCGCACAGCCCCACGCATCCTCCAAGCATTCAGCGACAGCAACCCGACATGTCACACTTTGACAGCGCCTTACCTGTGACTGCAGAGTGGTGACAAGAAACAAAAGAAACTCAAAGAAATAGATTTGAAATGTCATGCAGATCCCTGCTAAGCCCATCTGGAATAACCAAGTTGCTTTTGACAAACTTCTAAACAAAGAGAGAATGGGGATTGATAGTGGGGGTGGGGGGTGGGATGGGCGGAGGAGGGCGAAGGGGGAAAAATTGGGACAACTGATAATAGAATAAAGAATAAAAAAAAAGAAAAAGAAATTATAAAGAGAGAGAAACGTGCTAGTGAGAAAATCAGATTGATAATCTTTATAACTCAAATTTCATGATTGTGAAACAGTTTATACTACACGTATATTTGTTAGCTTGCGCAACATCCATTATTTTATTCCACGAACCGTGATCAAGCACGTACGATTCAAGCGGACACTGCGCCCGGCGCCGGGGCCACCTGAGCACCACTCTGCCTCCGCGAGCTGACGTTCGCGGAGATATTAGAAAGCCAAACCACAAATTTATCTGTGAGCTCAAAATGAATTTCCTCTTGTCATGTGCTAACTTTCTATTCTGGATTTCCTGGGGTTTCCTTTATTAGACTTGAGTCCAAAACTATCTTGGAAAGGACTCTGGGTCATTTCAGCCTTGCACATGTAAGGGGAGCGCGTGGGGCGGGCGGGTGGCAATGAGGAGAAGTAATCCGCAATTGCTCGTGACCGGAAGGGGCCAGAGAAGTGGGCGTGTCCTAGCTTTGGAGGAGCGTTGGATGCAGCCACAAAACCTAGCAGTTCACTTGCTAAACGGTGTGAAATAGGCCAGGACCCTCATTTTACCTTATTCTTGGCTGGTCTTTAAAATGCACAGGTGAAAATGAGTGGGGTATTATCATGCATTTAATTTTACTTATAAAAAGCAACTTGATTTTCTTCATCCTTCATTAATCTTTGTTTACTCTTACCCGTTAATTAAATTTCGGCAAGTTTTTAGTATAAACCTGAGAGGAGATTATGCGTACTCCCTCCAAAACTGGTTTGGTGTTGATTTCTCAGCAGCCCCATTTCCATGGACTGGGAGAAGGCAGACTCTCTAACTCACCAATAAAAATCATCCAGAACTCCCAGTTAATCCCAAGGAGGAGAGAAGTGAGCTCAACTAGTGTGATTCTACTGCTTGGATGGCATCCTTGTGCGCAAGGCACTCCAGGCAGGCAGTCCGGCCCCGTGGGGAGGCCATGGTCACCGCTGCAGGGGACACAAGGCGAGGCCTAGCCATTTACAAGAACCTCTGGCCCACTGAGGGCTTCTCTTCCGGAAAGGGCATCTGCAACTCGAACTTGCACCCAGCGGCCGGCCCGTGTTAACAGCCTTGTCCCACTGTGAGAGAAGTAATAGTTCTCTCTAGGGTCTCTTAGGCATAGTTAGCACATGAATATAGTACCACAATGACCAGGATTCAAGAATAACAACTGGGGGTTAGAGCAATTATGCCCCGACCCAGCACACAAAAGCAATGCTTGTTTTTTCCTGCCTGTGTTGGGGGGGAGGGGGAGGGGCGCGCCTGCATGCCCGAAGTGTAGTCTCATCATCAGATAACTTCCTATAGTTTCTAAAATAGTTAATTGATTCACTAATACCCACTTCCTGTCATAAGAGCTTTGTGCCACTGAGATAAAACCATTGAATGATCCAGAAAAAAAAATTACAGAATTCAAAACAACATGCTAAATAACTTCAGTTGCCACTTAAATTCCATAGCATCAAATGGGCGTGGTGTGGCCCACTGTTTTCGCAGTTTCTTCCGGAACACATGCAGCCTTGTATGAATTGTTTTTAACTACACTAAATGCTTTCTAACTAGCCCAGAAGTCAGAAACACCTCCCATTCCCTTCTTGCAATGCACTTTGAGAACAAACACAGCTTCCTAGTTACTATGTTACCACAGTCATATCTGTTCCTATGAAACTGCATTTATATGTGTGATCCATGCTTCTGGGTTAATATCCCACTTTTAAGTCATAACCTGTGTGCTTAACAAAGAAGCATGATGCTCTCTATGAAGAGAACACACAGGCTCAGACGCAGCCTACAGTCGAGCTGGTGACATCCTGGCGTCCCCTTGGAGAGCAACCTGATAGAGCAAGTGTGGAGCCCGGTCCGGTCCCTCTGAGCCAGGCCTCTCCCCACCATCCCATGTCCAATAGGCCCTATTTTACCTGGGGGTGGTTTGCGACTCTGAAACGCACACATGTAAACATAAATATACAAAATCATGTCCTGCTCTGCCCTCCGTCAGCCTATAGAGCCCATCGGTAGCCTTCCCCACATCTGCTTTCCAAGGAAAATGTCAACGTCAAGGAACCTAAGAAGCCTCGGCTCCAAGACAGACCGGTGTGACCTCCCGCTAAGAAAATGGGGAAACACTGACAATCAAACAGTCGCTTGTCAAAGCATCCCTTCTTCAGAACTGTTAAAATGTGGGGAAATTGCACTCAAGAATAGGTAAAATTTTAGAATAGGCAAAACACTGAGCTAATGTTTGATTTATTTCTAAAGATAAAAGTTCTGCTCTGATTCAGTGGGAGCCACTGGATATAATTAAAAATTAATTCTGCATGTGCAGTTTCTGTTAGTTCTGAGAATTTTCTGCTTTGGAAAATACATCGTATGCAGCGTATAGACACATGTGTACATGCACAGGTGCGTGTGCATGTGTGTGCACACCAAGGTGCGTGTTCCTGGGAGAACAGGAAGAACAGCTCAGACCTGTCTCAGTCTACCTTAGTACAAAGGGGCTCTCACCTCCCTGAGACCCGAAAAGGCCCTAGTTATTATTATTCCCATACACACATGACTGTGGCGCTAAGTTTGTCTTGTTTCTCCTTTAATCTCTAACTCCTTGGAAGGCAAGGCCTCTATTTTCTTGGCCTTCTGTGAAATCCCCAGTTTATGCCCCCACAGGCCCACATGAAGCATTTAAGGGTGGCACCCGACTACATGAAACAGGGCGGCGAACACCCGATCCCCCGGGGCTGGCTTTGGCTAATAGCCTGTGTCACCCACAGCTGCAACCTAAGCAACCCGTGGGTGCTTTGAAAACTAACTTTTTTCCACCTACTATTTGTGATTAGTGCCTAAAGTCAAACTAAAAGTTCCTATCATTGCCTTGTGGTGACCCTAAAAATCATCTGTCTTGCACTGACTTCTGAATGCAACCCGTCCTGGCCCACCCTGTCCTAACACACAAAATCAACACATATTTGCACACCCCACAATACTTACCAGATTAGATGCACACAAAACTTCCCAAATAGTTCTGAAATACTGTAGTTCATCAACAGTGCCATCACCACCTTTAGGCCACGGTGATGCTAAAGTCGGGACTAGGTTCTAAAGCAAGAGGCAGAGCTTCAGAGACCCATCTGTTCGGGTGACCCTCCGCCAGTCCGTGATGAACCAGTGACCCAGTTCGCCGGTACCTGGCCCTCTTTACTGAAAATTAGAAAATACAGCCTCCTTTAAAAACAACAACAGTCTTACACTCACAAAACCAGCAGATTCTAGTACAGTGACCAACAGGAAAGCTGACCAGGGCAGGGGAGAGGGCAGTGCACAGAAGGGCGGGGGGAGGGTGGTACCACCGCGCCAGCGTTCCAAGAAAAGAAAGGAGAAACCGGAGAAACACAGAACTAAATTATTATTGATAACAGTGAATAATGATCAGATGAAAAAGACCAGTCTAATGCAAGGGAACAGACCCTCAGCCTGCTCCCCGGTCTTCCTTCCTGATCGCTCCCCTCAGCTCTGGACAGAGCGTCTGCTTGCCCAGCAAGGGCACAAGGAAGAGAGAGAAGGCTTCCCTGAAGGGAACGCCAGGATATACTTTAAGAAACAAAATAAACAGAAAATCAAGAGACTGAGCAAAAGCATAATGACAAGTGTTTTTTCTCTTTCCACACGACCCCTTATTTCCAGTCAGGACATGCATAAACACATTCTCGGGTCCAAATGCTAAAACTCTTTCTCCAAATACTTGACACAGAGCTGAGCGGAGCAGGAAGTGATGAACAGAGAAAGGAATGCCACAGATTCCAGATGGATGGAGCCAGCTGGGGGGGGTGCTCAGGAAACTGCTGAGGTCTTCTGACCATCACCTCCCACGATTTCTTAGGAAGTCATCACCGTGTAAGTACAACTGTAAGGGGACAATTGAGCCATCTGTAGTCCACCCAGCTCAGAGGGAATCTGCCAGGCAAGGCCTCCCTGCTTCCAGGGAGGCACTGGCTGGGGCTGCCGGGGGACGGGGGGCGGCTCTCACAGAAGTCAGCTGGTTAGTTCCTGGGGTTTGCACCAATAATGCCTGGTATGAAGCAGGAGCCCGCATGCAAACACCCTCAGACTCTGCTCCAAGTTAACAAGTGGAAGGAACTTCTCATCAAAACCTGCAGAATCATCCAAGGACTGTCTTCCCTTTACTGGCACCAAACCACATTCTCCTGCAGGGAGCAGACTTCCAGGAGCTGAGGTGGGCCACCGGTCACTTCTGACTGAATACAGCTCAAGTACCGACATTTGCAGTGCTTTTCTTTTCCCGTTTTCCCTAGAATAACATACCTCTCACCTGAATTCCAGTATATTCTCCTCGGTGGCACAGGCCACTAGTCCTCGGAGCTGGTCAAAGACTGGGAACTCCCACCTGACTATAGTCAACGGAGAGACTAGGCCAGACAGATGGGGGCGGGGGGTGGGGTGGGAACTATAAGAAAACCCCCAGGTTTGGGGCCTAAAAAGTGAGGGGTTTCTGATACAAATACAAAATATTAAAAAATCAAAAACAATCGCAGAAAAGCTTTCAAGTCATTGCAAGTGGAAAGGCAGATGCACCAGCAGTGGGGCCTCAGGGCAAGTGGTGGGGGCCTCGTCAAGCAGCCCGCAGGGCTCTCAGACTTCAGGTGTCACCAAACGCACACCCACAGGCCCCCCGGGATCAGGCCCACGTGAGCCACGTGACTGCAGTGTCTCCGCAGCCTCCACCATGTTGGGAAGACAAAAAAAGAATAAGGCTTGCGTGAGAAACAGGGGCCATTTCTAAACTCCACACACCTTGCTCTGGCACACAAAGCCTGTTCCCTGGGGCTATGGCTCTTGGCTACCAGAAAAGAGTCCGCAGAAGCCGCTGTGAGCACCCCTTACACCTCCATCCCACCACCACATTGTGCACACAGCCCTGTGCACCTCCACCCGGAAACAGGCTCACATATGTACATGTGTGCGCATGTGTGTCACACGACAGTAGGCACACATGTTCGCATGTGTGTGCATGTGCTGCATGTTTGTGCTCATGTGTGCACATGGGCCTCTGTGTGTGCACACAACAAGAGCAGACCGTGTAAGGGACATAAAGACGGACGCCTCCCTCCATCAGCTAAACCCTCTGCTCCACAGGGCGCAGCCCTGGGGAAAGACCTCGAACACTTTGCCCTTCCGTAAGCCCTGGCCAACTTCTGGCTGCATGTTGTCCAGAAGCTAGTCAGGGCTTACGGAGTGTGGTGTGCATTTTCCATGTGAACAGCCTATAAACAGGATTTACTGCCCTTGAAACTCACCCTTATAAAGTAGATACCCAATTGTTTGATCCTAAGTTAAAAACCATTTATGGCTGTTGGCCCCAGGCCAGGCCAGCAGGGCCCCCCGAGAATGCCGAGCCTGCCAGCCCAGTCCCTAGCAATCTGGAATTCCCCAGCCCAGGCCCCATCCCGAAGGCCATGGGAAAACCAGCCCATCACAGCATCCTCACAGACCTCGAACAAGAAGCCAGCCTGGCCAGGTCCCCTGGGGTCCTGCACGCTGATGGAGTTTCTGAAACCAGTTCTCATTCCTGGATCTCTGCTAACAGCTCTGCACCACAGCCTGACCCTAGCTCTGGAAAGCCCCAATTCAGCTGGGCCAGCGTAAACAGACGCCCAGAGGCCTGGGGGCCTGGGACTGAACAAACCTCCTGCAGGCCTGGTTTTAATTGCCCACTCCCCCTGGGTCCCGCCTGCCCTGGCCTGGGCAGAGCCCTCATTGGAAGCACGGTCTCAGAAGTTGCTCAGGGGTTTCAGGCAGCTCAAGACTCTCAGCTGGGAAATGGGTCAGCAGGCGGTAAGCCCCCGGCTGCCTTGGCCTCTCGAGGCCCACAGGTTCATGAGAAAGTGTTGCTCTGCTGAGTAAGTCCCATAAATACTCATTTAAAGATTCACTGAGAAGGAGAAGGCCTCGGGTGGGAAGTCGGCGATCTCCTGTTTGAGGAAGTGATTTGATACACACCCAGGAAGGCCGCTCCTGACTAACCACAGAAGCGCCCGAGCCTGGGTAATTATAGGTTCATCACAGGATAACTCCAGCAGTCACAAACTCCCTTGCAGTACGACCCTGGGAGGCTCCCTGCACCGAGCTGGTACCAGGCTCTGACACAACGATGTCCCACAGGAGCCGTCTCTGTTTCACTCCACATGTCCACGGCTCCCTGAGCCACGCCTGACCTGGCGGAGTGAAATGGGCAGCGCACACAAAATCGAACAAACCGGCTGTTCCGGTACCTCCCAGCAATGCATTTTGAACCAAAAGGAGAAATCACAAGACCTAAAAAGAAAAATGGGATCTTTTACCCCAGAAGAACAGAAACCCGCAAAACAAAGCTGAAGAGAAGATTTGGGGGAAATGTGTCGCGTCCTCAACTACTTGATGGGCTTGGCTGTGTGGGGATCACTGGAGGATACTCTGTGTGGCTTTTACAATGACAAGGAAGGAGAAACTGGCCCCGTGGCCAGTACACAGATCACACCTAATTGGGCCCACGTGGCAACTTACAAAAACTGTGAGTCCAAAAACAAAATACCAGAGAGAGATACACTTATAATTAGCACCCTCGACTCTGTTAAATGTCCCAAAGAGTCCAGAAGCCTGAGCCCAGCCCCCGAATCTTATCGGTCCCCGAGGCCGGCACAGAGGGAGGACGGTCCTCAGGAAAGGCCTGGTCACTTGGTCCTGGTCCTGGTGCGCTGGCGGCTGCTACGCAGAAAGTGCAGCTGCGTCCAGTGCGCAGGGGGACGCAGTCTCCTGGTTAGGAAAACACCACTGCTTGACACGTGTATTTAATCCCACTGGCAATTGGGGGCCAAGAGAGAACAATTCTTTACATTTGGGAAATTATTCAGGTAACAGGAACAGAACCAGAGTGAAGCGGAAAACACAGGCACAAGTCATTCCTCAACTGACTCAGGAGTGAAGGCGCTGTGTTCTGTTTCTAGAAAAGGTTCTGATTTACTGGGTAACCGTGAGTGCGGCTTCCGGCCTCCCCCCAGGACTCCCAGGGGCACACCGACCTGACCCATAACAACATGTTTCCTGTACTGAGATGCAACATTTACCAACCATGCTCTTCTAACAGCAGGCTGACTACCCCCAATGTGGGGCTCAAGCTTACTTGAAAACTGAAACTAATAATGCCAAATTTCAGGACAGGAAGAACTATGGCCCTGGGAATCCAACTCTGCATATAGAAACACACCTAGTATTTTCGGACACTCAAAGAACAAGGAATCTTTGATCCCACGGTCCTCTTGATGATCCATCATTTCCAGCAAGGATAAAAAAACACTCAAACAAAAAGCTCCCCGGACACTCTGATCCCTGGGTAGGCTTAAGTGAGACCTGACAACCCTCATGTGAGAACCACTTCCTGGGTTCTGTCCAGCCCATGGAGTGAGCTGGGAAGCCAAGAACTGGGAGACGCTCATCTCCTTATTTCTAAGGAGTTTGATTATGTTAGCTGTTAATTTTGGAAGCTGCCTCATACTTAAAGAAAAGCACCGGCTCATCTGCTGTGGGTGACATGACTTAAAGTTCCCTTTCACCGTGTCAGAGTTCCCTAAAAACAGCAGCTGGAGCACTCAGCATGTCAGAGCTGGTTCAAAGCCCCTCTCACGAGCCAGCCCTGGGCCCTCCACTCCGAACAGCCTTCGCTGTGCTCCAGTTTGTTATTCACTCATTTCCGTACTCTGCCGGCAGCCCTGCTCCCATCTCTCCCAGGCTTCTCCTGCACGGAGTGAGCCTTCTATAATCCAGGTAAATTGTTGTATCTTCTGGGCCTTGGTTCCTCTACAGAACACTGTTCTTACCATTTTTAAAGTTGTTGTGTTTTTAACTTTCTGTTTACCCGTCTATATACAAAATTTCACATCCATGCATTCATGCCTGCTTTTTCGAAGAAGACCTTTAATTTCTTACTTGTTTCCCTCTTCCTACGGAAGCATTTCCACGCGCCCCACCACAGGGAGTCCGGCTGATGGGCTTGTGCGGGTCTTTCTTTACTTCCACGTCTGCACATGCTTATCTGGCTTCTAATACTCTTTAAGGGGGACGATCTAAGATAAGACTTTCTGTATTTTGCTTTTCTTTCTAGTCATACCCCGTGGAACTTCCTGCACATCGTGTGGCCTGACCCGGCTCTAGTCATTCCTCGGAGAGCTGCATAATATTCCACGCTGTGGAAGCACCATAATATAATCACCCTTCCAAAGGCACAGACTTTGTTTTCAATGTTTCTGTTTGTTCACTTAACCCTGACTGGTGTGGTGCCACGAAATTCCTGTGCATCTCTACCTACTGGTCAAAGTTAGAACATTTGGTCATGCTGTGAGCTCCTCCTTTCCTGTGACCCCCAACCCTGAGATCGGGATGCAGAAAACTAGACAACTAGGGAGGATGTACCCTTCCCACCATGCGCCATGATCTTATATCTGTTCTCTTACCTTGGGCTCTCCAGGGGTGACCGGTACATGCAGGACTCGGCATCCAAGTCCCCACAAGGCCCGTCCATGTGCTCTGCTCTACCCACTCGGAGCCGGGGGCCTGTCCACATGCCTGACAGGCCGCTCCAGCTAACCACTGCTGTCCCCCAAAGTTGCATGCGTTACACACTCTGCGTCACGAAATGACTCCCTCCTTCTCCAAATTCTTTACTGCAGGTTCAAGGCTGCTTTTCCCCTAATGCCTTATCTCGCCCACCTGCAGTTGCACAAAGTGCAGCTCTCTATACTTGTTTAGTAAAAACTCTAATTTGTTACAAGAAGAACATTAACAAATAGCTTCCAACCTGAGTCTCAAATTGTACTAGTAGCACCTATCGATAAAGATTAAAACAGTGGAAGTACCCTTGTTTACAGAAGGTCATGAAGCTCCCCCCAAAAGGTTTTACTCCCTACTTGGATAAAGAAACTGAGGCAGAGCTGTGACCAGCGTGGCTCATTTAGCTGAGCGTCGTCCTACAAAATGAACGGTCACGTGTACAAGGCAACCGATCGGTATTTTTCTCACACATTGATGTTTCCCTCCCTCATGTTCTCCCTCACTTCCCCTCTCTCTAAAAATAAATAAATAAAATCTTAAGAAAAAAGAAACTGAGGCAGAGAGTACTTGGATTTGTCTGAAAGTTACAGAATTAGTGAGAAACATGGCCGAAACTCAGACTTGGGTCTCCAAATCTAAGTGGGGTTAGTTATACCATCTGCCTCTCCTCCGCTGGCTTCCAGGGACCCTTGTCCCCACAGCCACCTGAAAGCACTAATTGGGAACACAGCAGCCTGAGCATCTTCAAGGTCACTCGCAAGTGGGAAGTGCACTTACAGCCTTTACCTAAGTGCAACTCGTGCACCTACTTCTCAGACCTAGCAGCTAGCACTTCTGGTTGTTCCCAGCAAATACGTCCATCTCCTTTCTAAACATGTGCACGTGCCCTGGCTGGTGCGGTTCAGCTGGTTGGAGCATCATGCCATAAACTGAAAGGTCACGAGTTCAATGCCTGGTCAGGGCACATGCCCGGGTTGCAGGTTCAATCCCCAGACAGGGTGCATGCAAGAGGCAGCTGATCAGTGTTTCTCTCCCTCTCTTCCCCTCTCTCTAAAATCAAATCCTGGATTATTCCCCTCTCTCTAAAATCAAATTTAAAAAAAATTTAAACATGTGCACATCTTATGACTAAGACACGATGCACCAGTGTTCTCATCCTCCAAGTACTTTCAGGAAGGTGTGAGTGTTTACACACCCAGATGCCTTGTTAGCTTCAGAGAAACAAACCTAAATGTTTTCTACCAATTGCCATATTTCAGCCAACTGATTCCATCTATAAGGCTGCCTGAGGAGCCCAGGTAGAGCTCACCTGCCCAATGTGCCTGGGTTGCCAGTGCCCCTGCTCTGAGAACCATCTCTGGATTTCTGCATTCTGTTCAAGGTCGCATCTTCACAACTTTTCTCCTCTCCAGCTCCTACCCCAGCACCTCCTGGTCAGTGTCTCAGAGCAACCGGGCCAGCGCCCCCTGCAAAGTCAGCTCTTCTCTCCTTCCCAGTCCTTCACTATCCCCACCCCAACCACTGCCACCACTATTCAAATCCAAGATCATGGACAAAGAAAAGACACAGGAATCAGCGATGAAGAGAACAAGAACGCTGGCACAGCACAAAAGTGGGTTCAAGTCTCAGTTCCGCTCTTATAGTCTTGGCGACTTTGGGTAGGTTATTTAAGTTCTTTAAGTCACCCTGCCTCAAAGTCAAAGTCATGGAGCTGTGAGAATTTAAATTACAGTGAGATAATACACACAAACCAGACTCAGAAAGTCTGCGTCCCCCTCCACCCCCTCACACAGGCACAGCAAACTCACCCGCCCGCCCGGGCCAAACCTGGAGCCACAGGCTGAAATCACCCTTGGCCCCGAGCCCGGCTGCTCCCCAGGGGCACGGCCCAGGTTCTGCACATTAGTCTTTAGGGGTTAAAAATAGCACAGGCAGCTAGCTGAGCTCGGTTAATAGAATATCCAGGTTAATTTTAGCATCAAAAAGCTCAAGAGAATATAAAAGCCCTGATGCCAAGAACCACATGTGGCCAGTATGGCCTCCTCTTACACCGTCCAGCGTACACACACACACGCGCACACACACACACGCGCACACACACACTAATGTCGCTGATACTGCTCTCTTAAATTCACAAGACGTTTCCTCTAATGGAGAAAACAACTCCTTCTTAGCCCTGTGAAGACACTACTACTATCAATAACTATTTTAACTTATTAAGCAGGACTCCCACCTCACCTGGTCCTTACAGGACCCTGTGACGGTCACACTACTGTTCCCCATGGAAGAAACCAGGTTAGATATCACACTTGTAGCACAGCAGACTCAGGTCCCTGAGGTCCCAAGCCCTGTGGTCTGAGCCTGTTCACTATCTTCCCTCCTCGCCAGCCGAATGGCCAAGCGGGGTGCAGACTAGGGACCCTGGCCACGGCCCCCTGTTCTCCTCTCACTCCATGCCCTGCCTGAGGGACTTGTTACTCCTTGTGGGATTATGTCTGCACCTAGCTGGAGGGAGGGCAGAGGCCAGGGCAGGCGCACACACAGGGCCACGTTTTACTGAATGGGAGGAACTGTCAGTTCCCCTGTGCTTGTGCTGGACCCAGACTGCCATCGCTCTTCTTGCTAGACAAGCTCTACTCTTTCACAGGAGCAACGTGAAAGACTGCACTAAGCCCAGTGAGCCCAAGAGAAGTGGCTGTCCCAGGTCCAAGGAGAAGGACGAGAGAGACAGACAGGGTCAGAAGAAGGCCTGCAGCAAGGAACCAGGTGGAGCTCGGCCTCGCTTGGGATGCACATGCCAACACACCACACAGGTCCAAACCACACCCTCAGACAGAGGAGGAAAACCATTAACAGAGCAAGAGGGCTTTCCTCACTCTGAAGTGCAGACCTAAGCTTTTTTTTTTTTTTTTTTTTTTGGCTTGAGAGAAACACCTTTGTATATTGCTCTTCACTGAACTCATTTATCAAGATTAGATGACACTTAAAAATGAATGGCAACTATTATGGCAAAGGAAAATATCACTGGGAAGCGAAGCTATCTTACAAGGCCTGAAGGAGTTCCGGGTCCCAAAGAACACCGCCCGGCAGAAGTGCTGTCATTGTGGGCTCTTCCCCCAATCAGCGCCCACAAATCTTCAAGTTGCTTCCCTTCCAGTGCTAAAGTCCTGACTCATGGAAAGTCAGAAGAACACACTTCCTCAAAGTGTCAGCTCCTAGGAGGCGCGTTCAGTTTACACAACATGAGATACTGGTATAAAAGCACATAATAACTGGTACCAAAGATAGACAATGTTTAAGATTTTTAAGTGTCCTGGAGAACCATCCAAAATAACACTGTAAGACTTACGTGGGGAAAACAACATGTTCTTCAAGAGAAGCATTCAAAATAGTTACAATAAAAAATATCTCCCTTTTATTTGATACTCTTACGTATTATTGCATTTGCAAAAGGCGGAAGGAAAAAGAAAGGGGAAGAGGAAAAAAATATTTTTTTTTCCATTTTCTCCAACTTTAGCCTCTCAGTGAAACCAAGTACCATCAAACTTTCCAAAACTTACCAAAATATTTAAGCACTGAAGGCCAAGGTTCCTACACCTAAAAAACTCTTCCTCTCCTCCAAAGTGTCCTGCCTTTTTTCTTAGCAACAGTAGTGATATTGCTTGCTGGTATAACTTTAGGGAGAATTTTTCATTTTGTCGTCTGCTGAGAGGGAGGGGGGCAGGCGTTAATGTAAGCCTGAACAACACTGTCTTGTAAGCTCCCACCGGAAGCAGTAGACAATAAGAGCTTGCAGTTTGCAAATGGAAAAATGAGGCTATGAAAGGGGAGGATACTTGCCCTGGGTCATCCCGCAGGCCAACAACAGCAGACACGGGGCATGCAGCCAGCTAGCCTGGAGACAAGGCTCAGGGATGAATGGACCGCTCAGCCAGCCTCTCTCCAAAGGAGAGGCGGAGAGGCGAGCACGCATGTGACCTTCTATGCAGTGTCTCATGCACATCTGCCCCCACCGCTCCAAATCAGCTACAGTGTCCCTCACCATCATGCCTTCAAGATCAGAGCGTTCAGGCACGTCAGAGCCAAGACTGGCCACAGGGGACTAGGAAAATCAGCACGCCGCCTACCTCGGGATCATCGTCAGCCTGTTCTACGAACAGGCTTTCCCTTAAGTTAAACAAGACTATGCCCCAAACCAGTCCACTCACAGTTTACCTTCAGGGTCTCCGACCCAGCCCAGGCTCTAACTGAGAGGCACAGCTTCGCCCATTTCTGTGCTCAGAAGCAGGGGGAAGCCCTGCCTGTTCCATGCTAGGCCCTGGCTCCCTGCATGGCCCCAGCCACAAAGGCGAGACACAGAGGTCGCACTCCTGTAGCCCAGCATTGTAGGCAAAGACCCTCCACAGAAACGAGACAATGGGCTCCTCAGAGCTGGAACCATGTCCACAGAGCTGGATGGCTGGTGCACAGGCATTTCTGCCCCACTGCTATAGCTTCCAGACATGGGGGGCGGGGAGGGGAGTGGGGGAGGCTCCAGAGGCTCTCACAATGCCCAGTCCCCACGTGGGGTTAGAGATAGCAGATGTTCCAGTCACTGCACTAATCCTCAGCTGAGCCGGGTGTTTCTCTGGGTGTCTCTCTCGCTTGTTTAAAGTGGAGCACACAAGAGGCTGCCTAACCAAGCAGCGTCTTCTGACCCCCTTCTTCCACACCAGGCCCCTCTATGTTGGGGTCCAAGACCCTCCCAGGAGTATGCACTGGACAGGCCAGTGGGGCTGCTCCCTAGGACTTGCGAGTGTCTCCTGGCCCTCCTGCTTCACGCACTGTGCCATCCTGGAAATAAATCAATGCTCTCTGCTTAACAAACCCCCATTCCGGAACCCTCCTTGAGTAGAGTCTGAGCCCTCACTCAGTGCCTGGACCACACAGTCCCCAGACCCATTCCTGCCTGCTGCACCCAGAACCCTGGCACATTGCCCCACACTCCCACTCCAATGCCCCCTCCTTCTGCTCTTGATTCAGGTAGAACCTCGAATCCTCCAGCGTCCCCCACCCAACTCACTGGGTCCAGGCACCGAGTGAGGGCTCCTGCCTGAGGGAGCCCTAGCAGAGGTGCCCCGCCCCCACTTCAGGTGGAGCCCAATGCTGAATCTCTCAGTATGAGAGTGCAGCAGACTTGAACAGCGTAAACAAGAGAAACCCTCCCCAGGCTGACTCCTCAAGGCTCAAGTGCTGCCACATCCTATCTGCAGTGCTTCTGAGCCAAATATCAACAGCGTCTCAGCACTGATCCATAAACCAAAATAAAGCAGACAGGAAACAACATGCTGATTTAGGGTAGCTGGGATTCCTCAGGCAGCATCAAATTTCATCAACAACTGACACTTCAACAGTCACTGGGTGCCTGGCTCTGTTCCCTACGGCCCCTTTTCACAAGGGAATAGATGAGAATGTCGAGCACTCCCAGGGACAGAGTTCAGTAAGCACGAAGGACACTGAGGATGAAGATACTCTGGGTCCTCAAAAGCCCTCTCCAACATGAACTGTCCTCTCACCGGGCACATTTATGGCATTAAGGTATAACAGTAATTCCAAGCACGGATCTTGTTTTGAGGTGGAGGGGGGGGCGGGAAACTTGCACATCACCCTCCCAAGATAAAACAGAACTGGCAAAAAGTAAATCTCACCAGATAAACCCAGGAAGTCCAGATATAGCCCTCCAGCCCCCCTCCAGAATCTGCATTTCGTTTCCCTCCCCCAGCTCTTGAGTCCAGTGAGAAAGGCAGAAACCTCCCGGGTGACAGGGCCTGAATGGGAGGCCCTGGTGGCCAAAACCTCCCTTGCCAGTTCTCAATGGGAGGTGGGGGAGGGGTGGCTCCAGTGTTGCCCTGCCCTGAGGGAGCGTGGGGCCAGAGTGTGCTCCACACATTCATATGCACACACAAAAACATTCACCTACACAGATGTGTGCACACACAGAGACAGATGCACACACAAAAACACATACTCGCACATCTATCCACACAGACGTATGCACACACAGGCACCAGTCCGCAGCAGGACCCAGCCCCATCCCCCTGGGGGAACATGTGGAAGACCTTACACGTTCAAAGAAAAAGAAGTTTCTGGGTGCAGCTGAGGAGAGATGCCAAACCCTGAGACAGACAGATCTGGCACCTGAAATGCATGCATCCAGAGTCCCTACATGTGCGCACGCATTTATGCACACACAGGCACACACACGCGCTCACACTCATGCACACTCCCAGCGGGGACGGAATCCGCGTCCTGCAAAGCGTCATCCCCTCTGTACAGGCGACCCCACCTCTGACACTGCACCTCCAGGGACTTGGGGACGCTTTCCGCGCAGGGGAGGCGCGGGAAGCTTAGTCTCCCAAAGCCTCCGGGCCCGACTCGGCCCAGTCACCGAGCTCTGGGAGAGGTGGGGAGGGGCCGCGGCTGGCGGACCGGCCGGTCTTCGAAGAGGTGAAGGGGGCGCGGCCAACTGACCGCGGTCCCAGGAGGTGGGGAGGGAGCGCGGCCAGGTGACCAGCAGTCCCAGGGTGGTGAGGGGGAGACCTCAACCAGGGAGCCCGCATCTCCAGGAGTGGATCGGGCACCTGGGGGCGCCCGCCGCGAGACCCGCAAAACCCCCGCTGCCCCCGTCGGCTCCCGGGTGCTCACCGATCTTGATCTTTACGCTCTGGAAGACCCGGAGCCCCTCTTCCTCCACCGCCATGCTGGTCGGAATTCGCGCGCGGAGCCCAGCTGTGTAGCCCGAGCCCGAGCGGCCGCTAAGTGCCAGCGCTCTGCTCCCTACCCTGCGGCCGCCAGGTCTGGGGTGCCCCCGCCTCCCGGCTCCACCCTCGTGGCCGCCCTCAGCTCCCCATTGGTGGAGGGCCGGCAGAGTGGGGGGAGAACTCGGCGGCTCCACCCATAGTGCGACCCCAACGGCCTATTGGCCGAGTCCTGGAGAAGGGCGGAGCCTGTCTTTGAGGTGGGATAGGAAGGGACAGGGAGGGGTCGACCACGGCTTAGGGTACAGGGAGTGGGGGTGCCCTGAGGGCTATACGGGGATGAGGGCAGCGAGTGGGGGCGGCAGGAGGGGCCAGGGGGCGGTGAGGCAGCGCAGAGGGGACCGGGTGAGGGGGGAACTTGGTGGGGCGCGGGGAGGGTTGGGGGACCAGGCGGGTGGGGGAGCATCAGGTGGATGGAAGTGCGGTGGTGCGGTGCTTGGGGAGGACCAAGCCGAGGGTTGGGCGGGGGACTGGACCAAGTGCACTGCTCTCAGCTCTCACTCCCGGGCATCTGCAGCGTCCCTTCCTCACTTCTGTTACCGGTCTGTGTCACGGTCCCCTCTGACTTCCTCACCGCTCCCCTTCCCTTTATCTTAATAGGGCCCTACACTACACACACACACACACACCCTGCATATACCAAAATACAAGTTTAAGGAAGATAGTGATCTGTGGGGTTTTTTTTTCACTACTTTATCCTCACTTCCTGAAAAAATAAAAATAAAGTGCTTAAGTATGTGTTGAAAAAATTAAGAACCATTTTTCACCGTAACTACTTGAGCTTCTTTGCAGGTCCTCAATCATCTCCTCTCAAGACCTTCGTTGTGGTGTTTACTGGTAGTTTAATGGAAGTTAGGAAAGCAGCTTCTCCTTGGTTCGAATTTCAGTGTCGCTACCACTAACTCTGGGACCTTGGGAGGTTTCTGTAGTGGACGCTGTGGTGTGTCATCCAGACTCCCCCCTTAAGATCAAGGCTTTGCCCCCGACAGGATCACTAAATAGCAACCCCAGCGCCTAAGCCTCAGCCAGTCCAGAGGGATTGGCTGAAGCCTCTGTAGCAACTGCACTGTGGTTAAGCTGCTTCTCTGCATGATCCTTCTTCCCTCACATGGTCCTGGGACTTCTTTTCTGAGAACGCTCCTGATAAAATCCTGCACATAGATCCCTGCCTCAGAGTCCGCTCCCAGGGGAGCCCAGCATAAGGCAGTTGAGACCAGGAGCGTCTAGAAGCAGCCCCTCTGGTGGGGGTTGAGCTGGATGGCCACTGGCACATGGCTGGAGGCACAGCAGCCCTGCCGTGCCATAGCAGTGGAGACTGGAGCGGAAGCCTTTGGAAGGAAACACACTGCTGTGTGCAGTGTCACAGGCATTGGAGAGTTTGGGAAGGCACTGATTATTTGGACTATGGGATCTGGTTCCTCTTGCCGAAAGCAAAGCAATGAAAAAATCATCAACTTAAAGTTGAGCAAAGAAGAGGGCTTTCTTGGTACCACGTAAAGACACTCTCATCTCCTGCAACCAGAAAACCAAGAGGGCTGTGGGTCAGAGCCAGGACTTAATCATGAACGCAGCAGCGCTCAAGAGAAAGTTGAATGCTCAGCACAAGGAAGGTCGCTGTACCAAAGTCAGGCGCCTGGTTGGGAAGAAGGAAGACCCTGGGGCTTGGGGGAGGAATCTCTGGATTAATGCACTAAAAATCTTGAATCCCAGATTTCCCTGAATCTTCTAGACCTGAAGATGTGTCTGTCCTATTTCTCCCTGTTTAAGGCAAGTGCTCTTTGTGCTTAAAGTTGATGCAGAGACTTCTGCAAGGCAATACATTCATCCCAATGGTCTGCCTCCAGATCACTTTTCCACAACATTTGCACAAGGGAGGAAGGTCCTATCTGCAAAGGCGTTTCAGGATGTAGGAAACCAGCACCTGAGGGAGCTGGGAGAGTAAATGCAGAACCAGATCCAGAGAATGTTAAATTCAGGGGAGGCATAACATAAAGACAGATCAGGTCAGCGTTTATTGACATGGGATTATTCAGCCATGATACAGAATCTGGCACTCTGGCAAGTACCAAGTGCCACCGGTGTGGACTTTGGAAGCGCATGCAAGTGCGTTTCCATCAATTTGGGAATTGATGTCCCACACCAAATGAAGTGGAATGCCAAATGGGCATGGCAGACAGCAGAGGAAAGCATTCAAATGCTCTGAGAAGTAGCACAGAAGAGTAAATATACTCATAAAATCGGGAAACCTTGTCGTTGGCTAGGAAAGCCCACAGGAACTGTTTACAAAAGGGATGAGGAAGGTGCCGGTGAGGTCCTCAGCTGTGGCTGGCCACTGTAGGGCTGGGATGAGGGTCGAGGTGCTGCTGTTACTGGGAACATTGGGCTCCCTGATAGCAATGAGGATGACTGGATAGTGACAAAATAAAGGCCAGGCGGTGCTATCTAACCATCAGAAGCAAGGCAGCTGCAATTATTGCAGTGAGCAGCGACACTGGAGTGGCAGCCTGGGCACCCTCAGCCACAGGGAGGTACAGAGATGGTCAACTGAGCACAGCATCAGGGGCAGGACAAATTGCCAGCCAGCAAGGATACTACCCCTCAATTTATACAATCAAAGGAAATCAATGATAGATATCAGGACTCTGAAG
The DNA here is from genome assembly GCA_004026545.1 of Mormoops blainvillei. Lineage (NCBI taxonomy): Eukaryota > Metazoa > Chordata > Mammalia > Chiroptera > Mormoopidae > Mormoops > Mormoops blainvillei. Next base: position 22,098 of record PVJD01006966.1, on the reverse strand, counting down.
ATAGTTGCCTCAATGAAATGTCACGATCTCTTGCCCAGTTTCCCAACATGAGCCAGTTCTCATCCTCTAAGGCACTGGCTACAAGTATATATGGTAAGGATTCCCCTAGGACTTCCCCCAAAGGGGCCTGTGGCCATTTTCAGGTGGGAAATGGAAACACCTAGACATTTTGAGGGCTGTTGGGTTTGGGGTTCTGAGTCAACACTGGTGTCCAGAAACCTCAAGAGTCCTCATGCCCCTATTAGATTGGGATTTGTGAGGTCCTGGCCCAGGAGAGGCTCACAGTAGGATCACGAGATCCATTGACCCACCAAGTGATCATTTCCCCTAGAACTTCAGGTAAAATTGGTACGGACATATGTTGACAGTTGTCAGAACACCCACATAAGCTTCTTGGTAGGCGGACTAAGAGTCATCCTAGCAGGAAAGGCCAAGTGGGGTGCCAAGAAGGAAAATCAAAAACAGTAACACCTTCTGGGGGAAAGACAGAGATCAAGACTGTTCTGAAGGCCTAACAGGTGCTTTCATTCACCAGCCCTGCCTCTGACACCAGTTAGGTCCTAGAGGATGACAGTGGACCACAGGCTCAATCACACAGTGGCCCCAGTCGCAGTTGCATGCCAGCTGTGGTGCCACTGACAGGCCACATCAGCACAGCCTCTGGCCCATGGCGCATGGCCATGCAGCTGACAAATGCACTCTTCTCCATCCTGAAAAGGAAGGAGTGTCCAAAGCATTTTATATCACATGGCATAGACTCTAGCACACACTTACCATCTTGCTCCATCAGGCTTTCCTGCCCTCTGTTATGATGTAGTCTGAAGAGACCTAGACCATCTGGACTGTCTGCAGAACATCAGTTTGGTTCTCTATATTGATGACATTTTAATCAGCTAGATGAACCAGAAGTTGGCAGTTCATCAGAAACTTTGATAAGACATGTGTGCTCTGAGGCACATGTGCTCGGAGTTTATAAAGAAATAAATTTATAAAGAGATTCAGGAACTCCCCACATCCATGGGGCAAAGTGTTCTTGACCATGGACCTCCGTTTTCCCTCCAAGAATCATGTAGACCTGCTGACCTGACAAAAAAATGCATGTAATTTTGATTCATTCACACTAGACAGCTATGGTTGTATTGACTGTTGTCATTTTTAAAAATTTGACAATCTAAGGGACAAGAGGTCAGTATCTCTGACTAAATATCCATAGGTGTTGCATGTCTTAAAAATTCTTGTAGCACACCAGAGTGCCGCAGCACACCAGCTGAAAATTGCTGCCTTAGAGGTGTGATAGTAAGAGCCAGTGGGGTCAACTGTAATTGAACAACAATAAAAAGAATTTTTAAAAAGGGAATGCACACAAAAAATTCAGCATGTATATGCAAAATAAATAAATAAATAAATAAATAAGAGACAATGAAAATATTGAGGAAGTAAAGGAAAAGGTGATAATTTCATAGGACGTATAATCTCTTGTTTATAACTCAGTTATTTTTTTTTTCTTTGATAGAATCCTCTTCTGTACCCCCAAAATATATTTCTTAAGGAGAGTCAATCTGTCAGCAAGGGGATATTGATTTATTGCTAAGACAGCATCATTGATAATTTATTATGAGTATCAGATCAATCTATTTTCAAAGGATTTAAAGTGACATAAAATGAATGACCATTATAAAGTAGAATAACTTTTAAAGAGTCCCAAAAATGGTATTGAAGGAAGAAATTACTGTAGGAGACATCTACGGTAAAAACAGCCACTGCGATGAGTTTAGAGCTCAGCTTTGAGTTTCCTAATAGTCAAACTGTAAAGGAGAAGATGAAAATAAGATATTTTACACAAGTTATATTATCTAATAAAAGGAAGTGTATCCGTTTTTCAGAAAAGACAATATTTTGGCTAACTATGTAATACAAGAATTTTTTAGATAATTTTTTTCATTAAGGATATTCAACAATTTAGGGAAGGATGTTTTCAATCTCAAATGACTAGCCTTTCCCGATATGCTCACTGTAGTTCCTGGCACATAGTAAAGACTCGACTAATATTTGTAGAAAGAGTGTAGTGGTTTCTCCTACTGGTCATGAAAAAGTTGGAAACATAATGCTAAATCACAATTCTCTGGTAAAATGTATTCAGGCACTTGGGAGTCAAAGAATGTAGGTCTTTAATGACCTGGTAGGCAGTGAAAGAAAGCATTTAGAGAATCTAGAGAAATGAATACTATTTCTTAAATATTAGTCGTTGGGACCACAAGAGGAAAGGAACCAAAAAGTGAACTTGTCTACACTAAGGTTCCTCTTGGATGCTCGAAGCCCAGATTCTCTTTACCGCTAGTAGAAAGGAGACCCAGTGTTTGGGGCACGAGTGAGCTCAGCCTACTCGCTGTAATAAGTCATCGGTAGACCTTACTAGTGTGCACCAGTTGCTTCTTATAGTGTGTATGAGGGCCACACTGCCTTCCCTCCGGGAAGATCAGGAAGGAACCATGCGCCTAGGAATGTAAAGGAAGTGACATCACATCTGATTGGAAGCTGAGGAGAGCAACTTTGGTATTCTCTGGAGTCTCTCTTCTGCTGTGACAAATAAAAGACCCATTTTTCTCTGGCTGGTATGTGGCTCAGTGGATTGAGCACCCCTGCGAACCAAGGGGTCGCTGGTTTGATTCCCAGTCAGGGCACATGCCTGGGTTGTGGGCTGGGTCCCCGGCTCAGGGGCGTGCGAGGGGCAGCGAATCAATGTTTCTCTCTCTTTCTTTTTCCCTCCCTTCCCCTCTCTCTAAAAAATAAATAAATAAAAATTTTTAAAAAAGAGACCTCATTTTGAAACTCAGAGATAAGTTAGAAGCAGCCTAAACCCCCGAGTCACTACATGGAAGGCAGCTGCCCTGGAGAGCAGCTGGGATCTGCAGTCATCTTTGTAAAAGTGAGAAATAAACTTCTGCTGTGTAAAGCCAAGAAGATTTGGGAATCATTGGCATAGCCCAAGCCTATCCTATTTTCGTCAATAAAAAAATTTAATAGAGTTTATATGGGATGCTATTTGATTACTATCAATACACCTGACAATTTGAGTTAATGGTAAAATATAAGTTCAGATTTCTAGTGGATTTATGTGTTGAGTACATTTGTGCAATGCCTTGATAGCTTAGTATGAAGAACACTTGCTCAAAATACCTACTTGTTTTTATCATAATAAAGTGTAATTGTTATTTTTGACCTAATTAGCCATATGTCAATGTGATTTTTGAAGACACCCTTGAAATCAGCAATTAATGAGACTTCAAATCTTGTCTTCTTAGCTATGACAGGAAGGTATGTATCTTTCTCTAACATCTTCATCAAATTATTCCAGAAGGAGTTGAAAGGAGAGGAGCACCCAATTCACACCATTTGGGAGGAGGATTTGCCATCAAGACTCTATGCTGACACTCGACCCTCAAAGCAAAATCTCAACACAAGTCCTTGACAAAAACCCTGCATCTGAGCCACAGACACTTCCTCTCCCAGGGACCAGGCACTGGAGACTCAGTGATAAATGCAGTAAAAAGCCCCAAATTGGTCTTCAGCCTGCAAAACAAATTTTATCAATGACCAGTAAGAGCTCCTCCTTTTGTTAAAACATTAGATTGAGAGGCCCAACATAATAGTAAAAAAACTTAAAAAGGGCAAAAATTGTGTGCACACCATTCGAATACAAGTATTTTTATTTATTTTTCTGTCCTTCAAGGTTTATACAATTTTATAACATCAGGACGCTCAAATGAGCCATGTAGTTGGCACTTAAATAACTGGAGAGCTTGCTTCTTCGCAGCTTCCCTCTGCATGCATTGAGTTCAGTTTGGAGCCGTATAGTAAAAAGATCCCCGGAAGGGAAAATCCTAAAGCAAATGTGGTTTCTAGGCGCTGCATGAAAAACGGGAAGCCTGTTTCTGAGGGTGTGCTGGTTCTGAGAGACCGAAGAGCCGCCTTGTCACGGCCCTCACCCCTTCATGAGGTTTGGTTTCAGGGATGGTGGCAGCTGGCCGAGGAGGGCATCTGCCAGACTGTGAATCATGTGGAGGCCTGGGGACCACCGAGAGGCAGAAAGGTAAAGCTGGGGCTCGGCAGAAAACACAGCATCTGCCTGTGCCCCTTAGTTAATAAGTTCCATTTTACTTCGCGTATGATAAATGGTTGATGGGCACTGCTTTTAGTATATTTCTGGTCTGGGATACACCACTTAAACGACATTCTATTCCTTCCAAATAATTTGATGTGAACGTAAGTCTCCCCCACAGATTGTCCCTGAGGGTCTTTGACTGTGAAATGGGGAGAACAGTAGTGTCCGGGCACAGGACTGGGGACCCGAGTTGGTTTGTGGCTTACGGCACAGCAATTAGGCTAGCGTGGATCAGATAAGAAAAGTCAGAAAGTCAGTGGCTTTCACAGCATCCCTCCCCCAGGGCAAGGGTGGGGCTCTTTCCTTTCTCACACTCCTGACCTTGCAAGCCCTGCTGAGCACCTGGGAGATGGCAGCTGTCCTATGACATAAGCACCGGGGCCTGGTGAAATCAGGGAAGCACAGACACCAGCTCTGGCTCTGGGATCTCAGGACGTGGGTCCACACCAGTGCCCTCACCAGGAAGTCAGCTGCCTCCAGGTTCTTCCGGCTCCCAAGCACCACGACGCCCAGGCAGAGGGAGGCCTATGGTGACCTGAGGTGATGTTAGGCCCACGTTAACGCTGAGATCCTTGCCCCTCTCTGTGAGAAGAAAATGTCCTTCAAAAGACATTATGCACGCGAAACCACCGAAGTTTGCTGCAGCTCTGTACGTGATAGCCAAAACCCAGAAAATTCCTTCAACTTGCCCTTTGACAGGTAAACGGTTACTCGGCAACAAAAAGGGAAAAATCGATATACAACAAAACAGTGGGTCACGTGGCTGAATGAGGAATGTCTATTGTGCTCACCAAATGATTCCATTTGCCCAACATTGTTGAAATGACAGACTGTAGATGAACTCATGGCGGTTGTCAGGAAAGGGGGAGGAGGTGGCTGTGGCTCTAAGGAGACAGCAGGATGGGCCTGCGGGACAGAAGTGTTCTGTGTCCTGACAGTGGTGGTAGCCATCCAAACCTACACGTGTGATAGAGTGGCACAGATTCAGCCACACACCCACACACGCACACATTAATGCATGTAAAGCTGGTGTAATCTGAAAAAGGTCCGTGGATTGTTCCAATGCAGTCTCCTGGCTGTGACCTTGCACCATAGTCACCGCAGTCATGCAAGGTGTCACCATTGGAGGAAACCGGGTAAAGGGTACACAGGAGCTCTGTTATTTTTCATAACTGCTTGGGAATGTATAATTATTTCAAAAATTAAAAAATATTGAAGGACAATATGGTGGCGATACCAACTCATTGACTATCTACTTCTTGCCGTTCTTGCTACACAGCCCTAGATGGACCCACATCCTCTCCTGTGGGGAGACCGAAATCTGACTACCCACAGGAAGGGCGTGACCTAATGTTTACTCACCTTACCCTGTGAGGAAAACACCCCCTCGTTGTCATAAGAGCAGGGCTGAGGCCAGAAGAAACCTCAGTCTTTGCTTGCAAACACCCTGCCAACCCAGTTTGACCTCCAGAGACCCAGCCACATCTGAAGACTGCAATTTGCACCTGCAGCTGCAGGGAGCCGGAGAGCAAAGCTGGCTCCTGCTGCATTCCTTTCTCTCATGGGGCTCCTTTTCCAGAATCTTCTCAGCCTCTCTGGGCCTCATCTAATCTCCATTTTTTTCAGGAAGCAAACAAGCTTCCAGTTATCTAATTGTTCTCTTAACTCTGAGGTTTGGGCTGTATCTCTGGGCACTGAAGCTCTCCCAACAGTCGCTCTCAAACTGACATTGGGTAGAAAAGCCGCTGGAGGTCCTGATTCCAGAATTGCCCAAACTTCTTATTAAAAGACCCATTAAAAAATACATTTTAGGTCATGACCTGATACACTTACACAAATTTTATGAAACAAATACTCATCCTGACTAGATATAATATGTGCTAAGATTTTATATTCTATTCTAGCTTCATGTAAACTAATCTGGCTTATTTAATTTTAAAAATTGATTTCAGGACCCTCTATGAGTTAGTGAGCCACTGGTATGCTGAAGGTACCAGTTCACAAGATCCAACTATTAAATTTTCAGGAATTTCGCCAGCTGATGATTGAATAGAACCATTATTAAAAGTTAAGTTCTATAAGCTTACAAAATGTATAAAATTATATAAACTCATGCTCTTGAGGTTGCCTATGTGTATTACATTCTAGCGGAAATAACCTTGGTATCTTCCCAACTAGAACTATTTACACCATGGAAATTGGCAAGCACTATACTTGCCCCGACCTTTTTTCCCCAGTTAGTTGTTAAGCATTTACCAGCACATCCCTGGTTGTGACCCATAGTCTGAAACACTCTATTATACTCAGTTGTCACTGGTCCCATCCACCTTTGTGTTTTATGTAAAGGGACTAAAGGAAAGTTGTGGAAGAACCCAGGATTTAGGGCTAGTTAGTGTACCAGCTGGGAGAGGTACCCTCTCTTCTGATTCTACTCCAGTGCTGTCACCCAACAAGGTTCTGCCTCCCTTCTCACCACAATCTGGAGTTAAGGACTGTCTGTACACAACTGGGCTGTGAGGCTCTGGGGTTACAAGCTGAACCCCTTTCCCATCTAGGGCTGATCATGCCCTTCTGAGACGTGGACATGGGGTGCTGGGGAGCAGGTCCCTGCTCCAGGCACACCTACTGTGCCCACATGTGTACCGGGAACCATGACCAGCTGGACATTGGTCCTCTTGGTCAGGCAGCTGATACCCAGCACAGGGCGGGGTGCTGGGTGCGGTAAGGCAGTTGCGGACACTCAGCACCCAGCTTTGGAGGCAGACGTGGGAATCCGTGCTTTCTGCCTGTCCTGCTGATCCAGTCCTCTCTCAGGGTGTGCTTCTTCATTTGCCGCTTCCAAACTTAACTCACGACACATTATTTAGGAGGCAAGGGAAGAGAACGTAGAGTAACTAAGAACATTAGCCCTTAGAACGTTTCTCCAGGCTGTCCCTAAATTAGAAAGAGTGTCTGATGGGGAAACTGTATGTAGCTTGTGTTGCTAGACATGACGGGCCCCCACTGTCCTTATAATATGTTTAATTACAACATTCCAAAGTGTTTTTCCCACCATCAATTTGAATTGCTATAAAAGCAACAATTAGGGATATATAAAAGGATGTACTCATAATCCCATGTCTCTTACATGAAGGCTGTATTATGTCCCTATAGTCATTCCCAGCAGTCTTGCTCCTGACTTTGGATTTCCAAGGTCCTAGACAGCTAGAGCCCTCGTCACCCCTTCTGAAGCTATTGTGTACGGCCTTCCGTGTTTTAACTCAACGGGCGCCAGTGCCCTGAGGGCTTGCCCTGCGCCTTGAGACCAATAAACGTGGCTCTGCTCCCCTCTTTTGCATATTGGAAGGGGATGAGGTGTGAGGCCACGATTTCTGCCTCCTTTCACAACTCTCTCCCTGAGTTTTTCAGGTTTAAATAAGAACAGGCACAATTAGCAGGGCCTCTTTTCCTCTGGAGGAAAAGTGAGCTGCAAATTGCCAGTGCTCCTAATGAGATAATGGCCCCAGACGAGATCACTGATGAGCCCCAGGCACAGGTTCCCGGGCCAGCATTGTCTCTGCCTCTCCCGCCCTAACCACTGCAGAGGCAGCAGCTTTGGGAAGCCTGGGCAGAAGAAAGGAAAGGCAATGGGAGGACCCTGCGGGGCAGACTTGGGGCCTCCTGCGCTGAAATGCGGCGTTTGGGAGCTGAGGGTGTAAGAAGCCACGTAGCTCCCAGCTGGATCATCTTCATAACTCCAGTTCAATTCTGACTCACGCAGTCAAAGGGACTTAGAATATAAATTCATGAATTAACTAAGTCCTGGGGTGTTACCTGATCCTGTGATCACTCTGAAGTTACCTTTAAAATAAACGTGGAGTATTTCTATTTTCTTGGGCTAGACATTTGGGGTGAATTACGTAGAGCACAGTCACTGTGACCCACCTAGCACAGGAATAAACAATACACACGACATTGCCTCATTATAATAAAGAAAGCATACATACTTAATTTTTTAATAAAAAATTTTAAATCACAGTTGGCATACAATAATTTTATTAGTTTCAGGTGTACAACATAGTGATTAGATATTTATATAACTTGCAAAGTGATCATTTGCAGCATTTTTGACACTAACCAGATATGGACACGTAGAGAGACAAAGGGATAAAGAAGATACGGCATACATACATATATATAGTGAAATATTACTCAGCCCTAAAAAAGAATGAAATCTTGCCATTTGCAACCACATGGATGGACCTATTATGCTAAGTGAAATAAGTCAGAGAAAGACAAATACCATATGACTTCACTTATATGTGGAATCTAAATCTGAATAAATAAATGAATAAATAAATGAACAAACAAAACAGAAACAAACTCATAGGTAAAGAGAACAAATTGTGGTTGCCAGATGGGAGGGGTGTTAGGAAGACGAGTGAAACGGTGAAGGGACTATAAATTGCCAGTTCTAAAAATAGTCACAGGAATGTAAAGTACAGCATAGGGAATACAGTCAATAACAAACATTTACTCTTTATTTCCCAATGAGAGGGTTCCTCTGGAAACTTGATTCAGGCCATGTCACCGCTCAAACCTTGTGCTGGGCTCTCACCTAAAATCTCAGACCCCTGCGAGGCAAACAAGACCAGATAGGATCTGGCCATGGGCATCCTCTGCTCTCACTCCCACCCCCCTTTCCCCACTGCTCCAGGCCACTGGCCTCCTGGCTGTTCCTTGAACTCTGATGCCTCAGGACTTTGCACTTGGCAGTTCTCTCTGCTGGAACGCTCTGTCCCCACATAGCGGCATGTTGCTCTCTCTTCCTCCTTTGCTCAAATGATACCTGTCAGAGATTTCTCTGACTACCTTGTATCAAATAACGGCCCTCCCCACCCCCATTCATTTTCTATCTCTTCACTCTGCTTTATTTTTCTTCCTAACATTTATCATTACCCGACCTCTTACAGATGTAATTGATTGCTTATTATCTGTCTCTCCCAGACTGGGTGGGGTGAAAATAATCTAATTTAGAACTCCCTTTGCAAAAATAACAATAAACAAAGAACTAATCTGCATTCAGGTTGATGATGGCTTTGTAGTTTTTTTCCAATCCTTGAGAATCTGCTGCATGGGTAAGCTGGCAGTAATAAGAATGACAGTGCTGATGGTATAGAAAGCTGCCATCTGCCATCTGCTGTGAGCTGCACCGTGCTAGGGTGTCACACTCTTGACCTCACTGGATTCTCACAGCACGGAGGTAAGTTCTTTTTGACCCCCACTTTATGGAAGTACAGAACAGAGGTCCAGTGACTTTCCCAAAGCCACACAGCTGGTCTATGAACTTTCATTAGTAGTGCTTCCCTGTAAGAAGAAAAAAATGTCCAGTCTTTACCGGGCACCCTTTCTACCCCTTCTGAGAGTCAAAAAGTCAGGTTTTTGAACCTCATGCACTGTAGTTTTTCAACTATGGTGAGTACAAATCTGCAAACAGAAAGGTCTAAACCCAAGGGGTGTTTCCAGCTTCCAGAAACCAACATTCTCAACGTTTTATATGCCATCCCTGTAGGGATTCTCAGCCTGAGCTCAGTGACTCACCGTGGCCCAGCCAGTCACTTCCTTCCTGCTCTCTGGAGGGGGAGCTTCCCGCCAGGGAGACAAGAAGAATTACCACTCTAACCTCCTCGGTGCAGTTCCAGATGCCTGCAAGCAAGTCTTCAGTTTGTGTGTGGCTCTGTGTTCCCTGATCTGACCTCCCTTTACACACCCATACACACACAGGTCACTTTCACATGCATTCAAATAAGCAACTTGAAAAGAAACCGAAAACAAAGAAGTTATTAGACTCAAATGGAAATTAAAATGTGGGTCAAAATGAGAATTAAGATCCGTGGCACCGTCATTGTTGTAATTGAGGATTTCCTCTAATTTAGCAGCTGTTCTGAACCTGATGCAAATACTTATTTTAAATAGTAAGTCAAGGATTCCAGAGTTGAAGTTTGATGGGTTTTGTTGGATGGTGAGGAGATGGGAAGCCACTAGCACAATTTCTGAACCACTGATTCAATGGCAACCCCTGGTTGGTGAATTTCCTCTAATTCCTTTCAAGCCCTCAATGCTGAGCTTAAAAGGCAATTCAGGAGACCCAGGACAGGAAACACACACAGGTTTATTTTCTTTTTCTTTTTAAGTGGGTTTAAGGCAAAGAATTGGGAAAAGCAAGCAGAAGCAACTTCTGCAGCTCAAAATGAGAACCTAAGATTGACATTTCATTCCCAGCTCTATTCTCTCTTGTTGAGTATATATTAGTATCATCAGTGTCTTAATTTCACCATGAAATAATCAGAAACACAAAAAAAAAAGGTGAATAGTATTTTGAAATTTCTATTCAAAAGGATAGTATTTGGTTCTTTTTTGAGAAGATCTTGTACTTTTGTTGTTGTTTTTTTTGTTCTCTAAACTAAATGTCAGCATTTAAACTATATATAGACAGACATGATTATGTAATTTACAACATGAGGCTCTCTTAAGATAGACTCGAATAGTCAAAGGCCTTTTGCTCACAGGGTCTTTGAACATTCCCAACCACGTTCATAATGCCCTTGGAAGTGTGGCTTCTCTGTGAGACTTTCAGCACCAATTGGCAAGGCCCTGCTCAACCCAGAGCTTTGGCAGGATCACCGGCTATATTTAACTTCCCTGCGCTATATTGAAATGCTTAATTTCTGGCTAAGTTACTGGGACAAGTTACAAGACCGTCTATTCAAAACTATGAGAGGCCCATGTACTACTAATTCCAATGTTAACTTTTCTCCCAAATTCTGGGAAGTAATGAGAGTAGCCAAGATTTCTGGGCTGCAGTGTGAAGCAGACACCCTGGTAGGAGCATTAAGAGCACTTACTTACTGCATTTTTCAGCAATGTTCGCTGTGAGGTGTGGCCCCATCGGGCTGTGTGACCCGCCATCTTTCCTTTGCTGACCCATTGCAGGCCTCGGGGCTCGGGGCCCACGTTGCATCTGCTTTGCTGCCTGCCGTTCATGGTCATCCTCACAGTAGCCCCACACTGTTCTCTGCTGTTTTTGCAAAAGACACCAATCCCCAGACTGCAGATAATCACACCAGAAGTCGGTATCAAGGGGCAATTTCTTGGGTAGCAGAGAATAACCTATACTCTGTGCTTTTTATTTTAAGGCATCTGTGAAATAATAGGTATATTACAAAATGTACAGGGCGACCGTCTTTACTTTGCCTCAAATTTCCTCCTTCAGAAATAAAAAACAGATGCATTTCCAGTCATACATACATCACTAAATCATCTTATTTTCTTCTCTGTCTCGGCTCAGATATTTCATAGATTTTTACCAGAACTGGGCAACATTAGCATATATTCTACAAAGCGCAGTAAATTTTAAATTTTGATTGAGTAAACAAGTGCTGAATTTTAAAATACCATTCTTTATTTTTGTCCCTCAAAAAATCTGTGCTTAGCAGTCTCAGCATTACTAGAACCCAAGAGAATATTCTTTTCAATGACACATTACTGCACTCAAGTACTAATTATGCCAATTATAAGTTTCGCTTCATCACTGCTGATGGTATAATTTGACTGCAAGTGCTTTGCAAATATATACACCTGGTGTTTCAGTAACTCAGTCAAAGGCTGGATTTACTCGGATTTCTAACAAGGGGGGAGGGTGTGATTAGTATGTGTCACCTGCTGGAAATAATGACAATGTCCTCAAAGTAAAAAGGTTGGAAGGTGGCCCCAGAGCAACACTGGTAAATTCAGGCTCCTGAGTCTTGACAGATCAGGGGCTGCATCGGGACCCCCCCCGCCAACCTTTGGCCAGACCACAGCTCCCAGTGACCAACAGTCCCAGTCTGCTAGGGACTAAGGAGCCGTTCTCCGGACACGGGACTTCAGTTTTAAACCTGGAGCAGCCCTGGGCACAAGGTGCTCACTTGGGGGCCACACTCTGAGAACTGAAGTATTGACCCTAGTGATGGAGTTACACGTCTAATATTAGTTGTTTAAAACTCTGTATTTTTATGGCAGACTTCCTTCTTTGAGATGCAAATGCACGTGGAAGATAACAGAATAAGTGTCTAACAGCTAATCTGAATTCATTTATAAGAAATTTTCTCTTAGAAAGAAGAACTTCGAAAGAGGTAACCATTCAAACAGGAAAAAAATAAAGAGCCCTTGAAGGGAACACTGTGCGTTCGAGCTAAACATGAACTTTATATACTTCCCATCTTTGGCCATAGCTCTAAGTTTTATCAAATGTTATGTTCTTTTCTAATGTCAGTATGTCGAATAATGTCCACATTTTGATTTTACGCACTAAACAGCTTTAGCTTCATTCATTAACTTTTTAACAAAATCTCTCAGTTACATGAAAAACACCCACATAAAGCAGGCAGCATTGTTCTCCTCATTCTGAGGGTGGGCGGGGCGGTCCTTCTGCGAGCTGGACCTGGGGGTCTGGGAGGACCTCACTCACTGGGGGGAGGCGGTGAGGGGGCGGGGGGGCAGGGCAGGGACATGGGGGTGTCTCTGGTTACCTGCTCACTTGTTCTCAGGCAAGCAAACCACGCTCGTTTATGCTGTGGCACAGGGTTCCTCACAGCAAGAGTGGTAAACCCCAAGATTCACGCACTTTTTAAGTGTCCAAGTGTCTGTTTGTGTCTCATTGGTCGAACCAAATCGTGGGGCTGAACCGTAGGCAGTGTGGAAGGGGGTCAGACAGGCCGAGAGGCATGGCCGTGGCATCGTCTCTTACATCTTGCTGTTTCTTTAACAAGAAACTGTACTGTTTCTGAATTGTCTTTAAAAGTAACTTGTGAAAAATAGGAAAGCCTACCTAGTAGAGCAGTCACCAAGCATGGTTCTGACAAGGCTTCCCCAATTCTCGATTCTAGGGGACCGACTAGCCAGGTTACACAGGACTGTCCCTGTTCTAGCACCCAAGGAAACCCTCAGCCCTGGGAAAACCCCAGTATTTGGACACCCTGCGTTCATCCTGTGAGATTTAAACTATTGTCTTCCCATTTTACGGATGGGAAAATCGTGGCTTACAGGCATGAAGTGATTATCCCAGGTGTTGTTGTAAGAAAGCCACAGGGCTAAGGTTTGGACCTGGGCAGTCCAGTGTCAGAGCTATAGCTGCTACACCACATTGCTTGAACAACTAAAAAGCACATTTCACATTTGGATAAGTGTTATTGCCCTGTCTTAATCACCCACTTCATTTAAATAATGATTCCAAATTACTTTGGCCTGTGTTGAAAAATAAAATTCAAATTCAAAAATTCAAAATAAAATTCAAGGACAAAGATTTGCCATATTCAAGAATAGTCCTAGGGTCCAGTCAAGGAACATGGTTAAACGGCCCACGGTAATGGACAACAGGGTGGGGACGGACTGGGGGTGGGGGTGGGGGAGGGGAGAGCAATGGGGGGAAAATCGGGACAACTGTAATTGAACAACAATCAAAACGAAAAAGAATAGTCCAAAGAATGTGCCACTGGCTCTGAAGAGGCATCAAAAATGCTTTGGAGAACAGCATCATCATTACATAAGCACGTAATCTTCTAATTAGCTGCTAGTGCAGTGTTAGCAAAAAATGGCCGTGCTGTCTGTCCCGCATCAAGGCCCGCGTCCAGTGCCGTGCGTCTGCTTTGCTTGATAATCGCTGACTGCACATGACAGCAATGTCTTAGGTACTTAGCACGTAGCAAGTCACTCAATTCTTCTATAACCTCATGAAACAGAGGTTTTTGCTAGCATTCTTGTTTTGTTTTGGTTTGCTTTTTTCAGAGTTAAGGCATCTTGCCTAAGGTGACATAGCCTCTTGGGAGCAGAACTGTGATTTGAACCTGTTTCCTTTCCCAAGTTCATGCTTACTCACCACACACAGGGGCCCCTTTGCTTAGGCGGAAAGGTCCAAGATAGGTCCCAGGCCCCAGGGCACAACCTCTTTCCTCTAGGCTGCAATAAACCCCACGCTTGGGAGAACCGCCCTCATTTGGCTGAATAAGTTCTCACTGGTTAGTTGAAAACCAAGTGACCCATCACTTCCCACTGGATATTCCTTTGATGGACATATGACAGATTAACGGTCAGCCCTGGTCCCCACCCAAGGAAAGGGTGGAGGAAACAAATGCATGATTCAAAGGCCTAAACCTAGAAATAGTACATGTCTCTTCCGTTGCCCTGGCTAGGAGTCAACCCATGGCCACTGCCAACTGCAGGGGGAAGACACAGATACATTTAGCCGTATATCCAAGAGGGAAGAGAGAATGAATTTTGGTGAATAACTTGCAGACTCAACCACAGAGCTCGGTGTAATGTGAATTTGCATTTCTTGCTGTCGGGCATCCTTTCATAAGTTAAGGTCATGTACTTCTTTTGCTGTGAAATATCTATTCATCTTTATTTTTCATTTTTCTACTGCATCTGTGGTCTTTGTGTTGATTTGTTGGTACTCCTTATTTATTAAAGAAATTAAGCTTTTGTCTATTATTATAGGTTGCAAATATTGACCTCAGTTTGGTTATTTTGTTTTTTTAATTGTGTTTACATTTTTTGGTTGAGGAGATATTCTATTTTTAGGTAATAGAATTTACTAATTTTTAAAATTTATTTTAAGATTATTTTTATTAATCTTTTATTTCATCTTCTACAGTTTTGTGTCATACTTAGAAAGACCTTTCCCTCTCATATTACTTTTTAAATCACTCATATTTTCTTTTACTACTTTCATGCTTTCATATTCTACAATTAAATTTTGATTGATCTAGAATTTATTTTGACATAAGGTGTAAAGTATGGATTGAAGTTAATTTTTCAGACGACCATTTAGTTGTCTCAAGATCACATGTGGATTAATCCTCTCCCTGATGATTTGAAATGTCATTTTTATCAAAAGACCCCTGAATAAACTTGAGTCTATTTCTAGGCTTTCTAATTTGTTCATTGATTTGTCTCTTTCTCTACCAGCACTGCCCTCACTGCCACAAGTCCTTTTTCTTTTCTCATATATTTTTGTAGCTATTTTTGATGGCTTATCTTGCCCGGTTAAAAAAAATACCACATGCTGATGCTTTTTTCAAGATCATTTGCCTGGCATGGCTTTGCCCTTCTTTCATCGCGAACCCTCTGAATCCCTCTGCTTAGGTGAGCTTTCACGAAGCGTAGAGCTGGGTTTGCCTTTGTGATTTGGCCTGGTTTTTATTTTAATTGGTGAGTTGAGCTTATTTATGGATGTTTGTTGATAGGAATGACACAGTTGGTCTTAGTTTTGTGATCATATTTCATGTTATAGTTTCTAGTTATAATTGCTTCTCTTTAACAAAAAAAATTCACTGTGTTCTTTTGTTTACTATATACATGCTTCTTAGTTTGGAATGGTGACATTTTTATTCCAGGAGATGTTTGGTCACAGTTTTCATTCCCTTCGTGACACAGTCTTTTCTGCTTCTTCTGCAGTTTATTTCACTTGTTTCTTTCCCTTTGTTTTATACTTTTTATTCTTGTTCTATCTTTGTATAAATCTTGTGTTGGCTTCTTTCTGATTATGACTCATCTTCAAGTGTGGCAAGTCCTCCCTGATCAGCTATTTATAGAAGGTTCCATTGGGGGCTAGGGCCCTGCCCTGCTGGAACAACTCCCCTCAACACCAGGGTGTGCATGAGTGATTGTCCCCAACCCCAAGGTGAGCCGTGCAACACGCAGCTTCCTGCAGGTGTGTCTTGCCCAGTGGCTCTTTCTACCTCTTGTTCACGCCAAGCAAGGCCTGATGCCCACACTGTTTTTCTCTGAGGATGTGACACTTACTCTGAAGGCTTGTGACCCATAGCCTCTTAGGGTCTTCCTGCCCCTTTGGACCCACCTGTACCTCCTTCCCGTCTACTGCAGTTGAGACTCACACAGTCTCCTGTTTCATTGGAGCTAGAATGTGTTTCTCTTTCTTCTTCTTCTTTTTCTTTATTTTTATTGCCAAAAGAGATGGAAGGCAATGTCATTTTCACTCTACCATTTCACGTGTGAAGTCTCAAGTGCTCCAGTGTCTTCTAAACTGCTGCTGACAAGTCTGAAGTGGTCTGGTGCCAGATCCTCGCAGGCGACCCGTCTTTTCATCCTGGAGTTTTGGGATGGTTCCCCATCCCGACGCTCTGAGTTCGTCTGGCCGGGTCTCCGTGTGCTCATTACACCTGACAGCATCAGCCCTTAACGAGAGTGTCTCATGAGTCACATCTTCTTTCTGCTCTGGGAAATTTTCCTCTGTTATGTTCTAGTGATTACTCATTCTTCTTCTTTTCTTTTTTTTTTCCCTCTGAAACTCCTAGTAGTCAGACATTTTACTCCCCAGCTGATCACTTATGGCTCTTCTCTCTCCTTGTGTGTTTCTCCATCTCTCCACTGTTTAGAGATATGTCCTAAAGATTCATCTGGTTCCCGCCGCTATCTATTCTGTGGGACTTTAAGTTCAGCAGTCATATTTTTAATTTCTTTCTTGTTCTTGGCCTGTTTGTAAATAGCACCCTGTTCTTATCTATGGATAAGCAATGTTTTCTTGAATATTTCTAAGTACAATCATTCAACTTTTAATTTAATTTTGTTTTCTAACTTAGGCATTCCCTTCCTATGTTGCTGATTTTCTTCTGAAAGTTTGGGGATATTTGGATGGCCGAGTATGTTAAGAATCCATGACTCTTTCTGATGAGCTACTGTGGGTTTCTGCGGACTTCTCTGAATGGAAAGGGAAGCTACAAGTTCTGTGTCCACATTTGTTGGCTGCACTTTATTTAGGAGACATAATCTTGATATTTATACCTTGATACAGCCCATCCCAAGTCTGAATAAAGAAGATTTTACACTGGGGCCTTCGTGCTAGAAGTTGTAGCCCAAACCAGGCTACTTTTCCAAAGTGTTTGAAGAAGAGCCCTCTGGTGTCTGCCTGCAGGGAAGCTGTCTGCTATGTGAGGAGAGAGTGGGGGGAGGGACAGTTGCTGGAACCTTGCTCACGATTACACCCAATTAGTTACACCCCAGATCTCAGAGCCTCTCTAGGGTTCCCACCCACCAACACCTTCCATCCCCTTTTCAACTTCAGAATGGGACACAGGATTCTTTGTCACCCTCTGCCCCATTCTCTTCACCATTACAGGTTTAATCTCTTTGCACTTGTTTTTCTTCTAGTCCAGTGAGGCGGAAAGAGGAAGGAGGCCGTGCATGTACCCAGTGCTTCAGCAGCCTGTTCCGTTGTATAGAGCTTGAGCTCAGGACGGATGCCCTAGTCCACAATGACAAAACCTTCGGGGCCATTTTACCACTTCAGGACACCTCCTACATAGTATTCCCTGGGAAATTAGGTCTTATTACACTGCAAAGAGCTTGGCTCATGTGTAGAATAGAGAGTAAGTTACTGTCTTTAGTCATGCTCTTGTAAATGGTACCCTGTAGCAGGTTATTTTTTTTTAATATCAAAAAGAAAAGAAATCGAACTTACAAAGCGAAAATGGCTACGATCAGGAGCTCTGGGAACCGGCGTGGCTGGGGGCTCTGAGCTTAAGTTCTTTAGTTTCAGGGTAAACCTGCATTTTCCCCACAGAGATGCCGGTGGCGCAGCAGTGGGTTGGAGAGCCCGCAGAGCTGGAAAGAAGCAAGGAGAGGGTGGGGGTGCGATGGGAGTGGGGATCTCTGAATTTGGCAGTGAACAAGTAAGATTTTGGAAATCTTCATCAGTGTGTTCTCCGTAAAGACTAGAGGCCAGGAGCCTGATTGGAAAGAGTCCAGCGAGCGTTGGTTGTCAGGAAGCTCGCACAGTGGTTGAAACAGCTCATGGCGACCTGTGAAGCAGAGGAAGGATGGAGGACAACATAGCCCCCGACCAGCCCAGTGCCTTCCCTCACCCTCCGAGGCCCAATGTGTTAGTGACACTCAGAAATGAAAACCCTTTGCCCGTAATCTCATTATCTTAAGGAAAGCAACAGCTTACCTTCAACTCAAGACCTGGTCAAACCTTCTAACTTCTACGTCCATGAAACCAAGATATCTCTTATGTTGTCAACAGAAGGTAAATCGCGACCATTGAAACGCCTCGGGCCTATTTCGTCAAGACACCTCAAACACAAAGGCCTAATGAGAGGGAGATGTTGCTGGGCTAGGAATCAGAACACCTGGATTCCAGCTCTGTTTCCACCTGAGCTGAGACTACCTTATAAGGCTGAAATGATTATTACCACTTGTTGGATCTGGGTACTGTTTCAACAATAATCATTTCTATTTTTTAAAATTATATAGCCTGAGAGTGTCTGTGACCCAAGGATAAGATGACTACAGAACACTTTTCTGACGTTTAAAATTCAATTTTGACCTGGGAGGAATAAGCTTTAAGAACTCATCAACTTACTATTACTGAAGTGATGTCTAGTAGGGAAGAGTGTAAAAGGTCTTCAAAGGAAGACAGGGGTGCTATTTTTAAAATAAACATAACTATTTAAACCAATATGACTACAGAATTATAAACCAATATAACTGGGTTTCTAGCTGAGGGACTCACTATATTTACCAGATTTTAACTAAGCTATGACTCTTCAGTTGTTAACAAAGCACTTAAACAAAGCACTTAAAATTTCTTTAAGTAGAAACATGAACCTAAAGATCTTGGAAATAGTTCTTAGCTTTTCTAGGGGTCAAATAAAATAAAGAAGGCCAGTCAACTAGAAATCTGAAGATTTTTCCCTTGAAGAAGCTGGTTCACTTCTCTCTGTTTTCCTGGAAGGACAGCTATCACCAATACACAAAATTAGGTGGAAACAGTAAGTACTTTACCTTGTGGTCTTAGAGTCTCTAGGTTGGTCTCTGTCCACTCTAGATAGCTTAAGACAGAAGAAGAATTTACTGAATGATCCTGGAGTGTGTCACACACCCAAAGAACTAGACTTTTTGCAGATCTAAACTTGTGCCTGGAAAGCCAGCAGGAGCCTCTTGGTGCCCCTTCTCTGCCGTCTTCCTCACATCTTTCAATCTTTTCCACCCTCAAGGTGGTTCTGCCTGCTTCTGTGTCTACTGGATGGAAGATGGCTCCCTCGTCTCCCAAGGTTTTGTGGGCATCTCAGTGCCAGCACGTGCCCAGACAAACTAGCTGAATTCAAATACTAATTCCAATTTTTAAAGAGATCATTTTATTGATCCAGTCAGCTAGGGCCCAGGCCTAGGGCAGGGGTGGGGGCATAATATGGTAAAAACATGGCAGCTAGGGGCAGGTCTAGCGAGCTGGGCTGTCATGGGAGCTGGGCAGACACCCCAAAGGGTACCTGCATCACCCGTTTATGATAAGAATGTAACTGGCAGACAGCAGAGATTATGAGACCTCACCAGAGATTACGGGAATGCATAAGAACAGAAGTTAAGAATCCTTTATCTTAACAATCTCAGGACTGGGGAACTGTGTCCCACGCAGGTCCTGTCAAGCGCCCTGAGACACAGTTTCCTTACTGAAAATATGGGACTGGCCTGGAACAATCTATCCATGCTACATGGCCATTTTTTTCTTGCACCCACATGACCAACCACTTCCACTGATAGACGTGCTCTTTCCATACTGGCAGCGGTGAATTCCAAATAGCTGTGTAGGGAAAGGCAGATGAGAGACGGCACTTAGAGGGAGCCACCAGGACGAAGAGGGTTTCTCAGCATCTTCTGGGGCAGGGGTTGGGTGCACCATTTGAATTCCAGCCCCCAGGTTCTGTTCCACACAGGGAACTTCTCCTCCATATCCCCCACTCTCGCTTGCGAATCACTGTTCTGAGGAATGCTCATTCATTGTTTAAGGAATAATTAAAGGAATTGAAAAGGCTTAGCCTAAGGAAGGGGTATATAGGGGAGAGGGATACATATTACAGACACTTCAAATACTGAAAGGGCTGTCATGTACAGGAGGACATCTGTTTCTTCCATGTGACTTCTATTGGCAGAATTAGAATCGAAAGGTAAAGGTTATGCAAAGGCAAATTTCAGATCATTTCAATTGTTTTCCCTGAGTTCATATTGTCCTAAATCAAATGGGCTTCTTCTGGAAGTCTGAATTCCCCATCCCTGTGGTTATTCCTGCATCAAAAATCTGTAAATTGAGGAAGATCAAAGTAGAAAGCACAAAGTTCCTCCACCATTCAATCCTGAGATTCAGGGAGCCCTTTTTTTCAAAGTGTTTCTACCTGTGGTCTTATTGCCTCTTGTATCAAGTCTCAGATATCACGTCCCTGTGTCTCACTTACAAGGGCACTGAGGTCCAAAAGGTGAGTGGCATGCCCAAAGATAGCATCGAAATGGCAGAGTTGGGATTCGACTCCGTCTTGGACTCCTAGCCCAGGGCTTCTGCCACTCGCCTTGTTTCTAGAACATAAATTCTTAGTTGCTCTCAGGGGTGTGCTCTTCAGCACACCCTTGCTTCCATACATACTTACTGGCCCAAATTTCCCAAAGCACAGTTTGTGCGGGTTATTATCCTTTTCATGACTTCTGTCCAATCTTCCTGCCTCAAGGGCCCTTCATCTCTGCTGCCGTGTCCATAAATGCTTCCTGCATTTGGTCTTGAACTAGCAGGCACACGCTATGATTTCCCACAAGGAAATCTACTTGCACTTTGGTTTTGAGAGCTTAGAACTTTACTGAGGGCTCGGTGGTTGTGGGGAAAAATTATACTGCACACCACACAAGCTTCCTGGCCTACTCCTCAAGTTCTCCCTCTTCCATAGCCCCACCCACCCCCACAACCCCTTCTCAAGCATAGACTCTTCCGAAGGGCGGAACAGCATTTCGCTTTAACCGCCTTTCTCATGGGTACAGGCTCTTCAGGTCAGTCTGTCCTTCCTGCTTGCCTGCAATTAATAATAATACATTAACAGTTTCCCTTTTATCACACATGAAAGACAACTATCTGTTCTGATTTCACAAATCTCTCTCAAAATGAACTTAGTTACGATGCCTGAAGTCTCACAGATTAGACCTATTAATGGTTCTCAACTGGGGGAGGTTAGCCACCAGCTCTCCCCAGGGTACAGCGGGCAACATCTGGAGACAATTTTGGTGTCACTCTGGGAGGGAGGGGTTACCGCTGGCATTGAGAATCGTTCGGCCACAAAGCCCCGTTCAGCCCGAAATGTCAATAGTGCTGACGTTAAGAAACCCTGAATTAGACCATTTTTCTAGTTGCCTTGCTTGAAGTTCCTCCAATTAAGCAACAAGCAATCTTATTAAAGCGTGGGAAGGGGTGGGGAGCATAACTCTAATCAGATTGCTTGCCATCTAAAGCCCCAAGCAGAAGTCACTGTCTCCAGAATAATGGGAATTCTGATAGGCCATTGGGGAAGGAAGAGAAAGAGAAGGGGCGGAGGAGGTTGTGTGGCCACGGACGGACGGAGGAGCTAAGTGACTGGCTTTACCAGAGAAGCCTCCACAGTCATCAAGCTGGACCGAGATGAAGTCTCCCATTCACAGCCTCTTCCTGGTCACTTGAAAATGTGCCAGGAGCGCAGCACCCCACAGTCACCAGGCACAGGTGAGACAGAACACCATGCGAGTGATTCGCCGTCCAGAACTGCTATCCCACTGAAAGGTCAAGACACTTCATTACTATTCAGGTGAATATTACACTCTTCTCATGTTTCATTTTCCTTCTAAATTGGAGGAGAGGGGGTCATTTGTTTTTCAGTTTCATTTTCTCCTTTTTCTTGAAGGGAAGGCTATGTTGCCAAAAATACTTATGAACTACTTCCTTGTTTTTACGATGGAGAAAATGGTTTATTTATTTTACAGTTACATCCGCATTAAAATGGCAGCAAGGGACAGTGGGGTTGAGAGCCTGGGGCCCTGTTCCCTCCCTGGGTTCCTGAAGTGCTCACAGGCATCTGGAGTGTCTCCTGAACACCGACAAGCGCCCCCCC
>PVJD01006965.1:0-90643 GCA_004026545.1 Mormoops blainvillei | reverse complement strand
GGGCTTCCATGATCATGTAATTAATTTTTGTCTTTGTATATTTTAAATCATTTTTGGCGCACATAAAGCTGATGGAGCATTTCTAGAAACTGACTCTAATATCTGAAGTTTTAAGTTTGAAAGATTACTGGTGTTGATAGCACACTATCAGCTATTTGGCTTTTTAATTCTTAAAAAGGAGAAGTCTCATAGTAAGTGTACTTCCAAAGTTGATGCGTTCAGAGATGGTATTAGTAAAACATGCATAATGGCGCAATGCAGTTCAATTTAATAGACATTATTGAGCCACCACAATGTACACAGCACTGTTGCAGGTGTTATGAGAGACTGAATGATAAAAACAGCCTCAATCTTGCCCAAAAGGATTTGTTTTGATTAAGATCTTTGGCCTCTATAAGTTATTACTATTCTAGTGGATTTTTAACTTCAGGTGTCTTCAATGAGTAGGTACTTTTGTACTAATTTTGTAAAGCGCCTCATGATCTATTGATTACCTTGTCTTCACTATTTATTTGCTTTGGAATTTTTTTAAATCTTTTTTTGTATATTCTGCAGTTGTTGGGTAGGAATGCTGTATATATGTGAATTAAATAAGGTAGGGCAAATATACTGTCGTTTTGTATCCCTTTTTTTTTAATCTCTTGTCTTGTGAACCTTAAGAGGTGTGTTGAAATTTCCAGTTAGAATTATGAATTTGTCAATTTCCCCCTTTCACTTAGGTAAATGTCTGCTAATGTATTTGGAAGTATTGCTATGAGATTCATACTTTTTTTTAAAGTTGACCCATTTTTATCATGATTAAATATTTATCTTTATTCCTAGCAATATTCATTGTTCTGACATCTACTTTGTCTATTAATAAAGCCATGCCAGCTTTCTTACAATTAGTAATTTTATAGAATAAGTTTTCTCACCTGTTTTTCAGTTGTCGTTACTTGTATTTTGTTTTTGTTTTTTATAGAATGTATATAGTTCAATTTTCCTTTTTAATCAAATCTGATAATCTGTTTTTAACTGGAATATTCAAACCATTTACAGTTAATATAATTATTGATATGATTGGTTTAAATCCATCAGTTTGGTCTCCTTTAGTTTTTATTCCTTTTTCCTCTTCCCTGACATATTTAGATTAATTGTGAAGTTTTATGTCTTTATATCATATATACTCTTGGCTTATTAGCTGTGCCTCTTTGTTTTATTTATTAGTTTTCCTAGGGTTTGTAATATCTATTTTTAATTAGCATAGTCTACCCTCTATTATGTTATACCAATTTATTTATAGTATAAGAACCTTATATTATCCTTTCATATTCCCCTTTCCATCTTTTGTGCCTTTGTTTTGTTTTGGCATATCTTATAAACCCCAAAATATATTGTTGCTATTTTTGTTTTTTTATAAAATTTGTGTTGAATTTATTGGGGTGACATGAGTTAATATAATTATATAGGCTTCAGGTGTACAATTCTATAAGGCACCATCTGTATATTATATCGTGTGTTCACCACCCAGAGTCCAGTCTCCTTCCATCACTATTTTTGCTTTAAATTGTCAAGTACCTTTGACCAAAATTAAAAGATGAGACAAAATTTTTTAAAAATAATTATCCACAATGTATCACTTTCAATAATTTTCATTTCCTGGCTTAGATCTAAAATCATTTACCTTCTCTTATATATTTTTCCTTGGGGAAAAAAATCTCAATTTTTACCTTAACTTTTGAAAGATAATTTTGCCAGTATAGAATACAGTATTGACAGATTTTCCTTTCCTGTCATTCAATATTTTAAAGTGACCACTTTTTTGTCTTCTGGCTTTCTGTTTCTTTCAAGAAGTCTATGGTACTTGTCTTTGTACCTATGTAGGTATTATGCCTTTTATCTGGCTCATTTTAAGTTTTTCTGTTTTTCACAGGTTCTCATAAATTTTAGTCATCCTTCTGTTTATCCTGTTTCATGTTCTTTAAACCCCCTGTATCTATGGGATTCTAATTTTCTCAAATACAGAAAAAAATCTCAGCCACTGTGTTTCAATTTTTTTTCTGTACTTTCTTTCCCTGGGACTCCAATTATTCATATGTTAAAGTAGTTGATATTCTCCTACAGATTGTAACAGCGGTGAATTGTAACAGTGAGGGACTGTTACCCATCCCACCATTCTTTTGACATTGCTTCTGTAAAGGCTGACTCTGACTAACATGTAGCTTGTAGATAAATAGCATGTTTTTATAAGAATCTCAGGAACTAATTTCAAAAGATACAGACTCTGACCTTCATGTATCTGAGCTTCAGAATATTTGTTGACCTTCAACCATGGATCCAGGTTGTTGTGGACCTGGGATGACATAAAGCCAAGATGACACACAGGATGACACACACTAGCCTATCACCTGCCTTATCAAAACGAACTATGTTCATCTGCGCATAGAGGACTTTTCAACCCCCTCCCTTGATCCCTTTGTTCTGTCCACTGCTGCTTGTTTATCAAAACCTCTGCCTCCACTGAGATGGATAGATGGGCACTGAGACATGAATCCCCCATTCTCACAGGGAGATGGGCTTTGAGAAAAGAGTCCCGCATCTTCCAGATGGCCAGCATCTGAATAAACCACTTTCCACTACATCAGCACCTGTGTCTTGAACACTGGCTTTCATAGCAGCAGGCAGCCGGACCTGCATTACAAGATTGCAGAGTATTTTTCTCTGTGCTTCATTCCGTAGCTAATTATTCAAGTTTACTGATATTTTATTCTTATGTTTTTCTTACATTTTATCCCTCAATATTTAATCAGCTAGTAAACCAATCCAGTGAAATTTTTATTTCAGAAATATATTTTTATATTTTCCTTTGTATTCATATTTTCCTATAAATCATGAGCATATTGAACATATTTTGTAAGCTGATTTAATGGATTTGTTATTTCCATCATCTCTGTCATTTCTGTTTCTATCGACTGATTTTCCTCCTAGTTATGGATCACAATTTCCTGCTTCTTCACATATTAGTAATTCTTTAACGAATCACATTGTTAATTTTACATTAGTAAGTGCTACATATTACTGAAGTTTTTACTGATTACTAGAGTTTGTTGTGTCAAGCAATTATGTTACTCATGAATCAGTTCAATCCTTTAAAATTTCGATTTTTAGCTTTTAAAAACTGAGTCTTGATTAGCCTTTCCTCCGTGGCTATTTTAGCTCCACTACTAAAAGATGATACTTCTGGAATCTCTATTGCATGTCCCAAGTTTTCAATGAAATCTCTTCCTTTGACTCACAGAAACTCAAGCAAATAGCCTTGAATGAACGCTGGAAATTTTTCACCTTGCAATTCTCCAGTAATTGTTGGCTCCTCATAGATTTTTCTACAACTTTCTGGAATTTCACTCTTTTCATGCATTGACTGGTATACAGTCAAAAATACACAAAGAATCCTGCGCAGATTTCTCAAGTTCTTTCTCTATGTGCCTCACACGTATTCTCACGCATCTCTGTGTTCTCACATATCCTGCCCCACAAACCTTAGCCACTCCAGCCTCCCCAGACTTTGATATCCATTCCCGCAACCCAATTTACACTGCTATGTTCTCTTTGGCAGTGCTTTCCTATGAAGATTGTGGAACTTACCTCATTTGTTTCTGTTTTCTTAGAGATCACAGCCTTATGTTGCCTTTGGTCCAATTCCTAAAAGCAGTTGTTTCATAAATATTTTTCTACTTTTCTTGTTGATTTTGGTAGAGGAAAAAAAAAGCATGGACCTTGGTACATGTATACTTTCTCCTTATTTCATTATTATATGATAAAAATATATTTTATACTTGAATATAATGATTACAAGTGCTTAAAAATTGAATTTAAGTCTTCTAAATGATTAGCAAACATTAATTAAAAACAGTATTTTATGGTGCTTAGTTGGTGGGATGTCATCCCACAAAATTGGTTGCTGGTTCAATTCCCCATCAGGGCACATGCCTGGGTTGCAGTTCAGTCCCACAATCACGATATGTTCAACAATCGATAGATGTTTCTCTCTCTCACATCGATGTTTCCCTCTCTTTGTTTCCCTTCTCATTTCTCTATAATTAAATTAAAAATGTAATATTTTATAACAAAGTATTCTATATAAAATAGGGTGAAAAGCAAAGAAAAAACTATAAAACAAAGCAGAAAGATTAAAAAGTAAGAAAAAACATGAATGGTATGGAAATGAAAAGCAGGGTACAAAAATTCAGTGGTGAATGTTCCTGAGTCTGTGTGACTTGCGTGGTTGTGGTGGTGGTGGTGGCAGTGACCTGTGTCTGTGTCTGTGTCTGAGTACACACCAAGAAATTTGAAGACTTAAAACAAAAAATATGTGAAACATTAAGTAAAGTTATCTCCTTTTGATACAAAGTTATTAAACACTTGTTTCAAGGTCCTCTGATGGTCACATTGCTGAGCTGGACGAGTTTTCAGAGATCACTTTCAGGTTTCTATCTGTTCCCAAGCACAGCTGAATAAAACAGAGTGCATTTACCTGGACTTTAGACAGTTCTGTTTCAGTCCTTCATTGATAAAAATCAACTTACGCACTGTGTCACAAAACTGAACTAACCACGCACATTGTCATGGTTCTGCTTATTATTATAATGAACTCTGAACAAATGCATTTATTTAGTAAGTGATAACTAATATATTGATATACATTTGTAAGTTCAATCATTCTAAATTCCTATTATATTTGTGTATCTTCCACCATACATGGTCTTGGGTTTTTCCCAAATCTTCCATTTGTGCCCATTTTATGTCCATAACTAATTACAAGTTATTCGAAGTTAGTATTGCTCAGTCTATTGACTTTAATTCTATTCCTATTCTATTCTGATATTTTTGATACTTTGTAAAGCTATAGTTTTTAAGCAAGACAGCTTCATGGGGATTCAATTTTCTCATCACTACAGCATGCATATATTTATCTTGAAATCATTTAATTTTTATTATTCTGTGGCTTGTAAAGGATTTGGAACTGGGCCATGAGAATAGCTCCACAGAAATGGAAGGAACAAAACAAAATAAAAGGTAGGTCCCCACTTCAGCTTAGAAGGCCAGCACAGACCAGACAGAAACCTCTCTCTCTCTTACAAACATATACACACAAAAAATAATATTTCAAATGCACTCATATGTACAGTCTTACACATAATATGAATACATAAGCATAAATGTGAGAAAGACAAATAAAACTGATTCTACCGAATGTCAGAAAATAATTCTTAAATACATTAACATGCATAACATATTCTTGGATGGAAAGGCTTCTACTATATAGTTGCCAATACCTACATACATTAATTTATAAGTAGAGTGATTATACATAAAAATCACAAAACAATATTATTTGAACTGAAAAAGTCATTCCTCATTTCTATGAAAAAAAATAATTATATTATCTGCAAAAGAGAAATTCTGTTGTTAAATATTAAAGGGCACCCTAAAGCTAAAATAATTGGAGCTTATAATATTGTTACAAGCAATTGATGAAGACAGAACAGAATAGATAATTCATAAATAATACAAAAATGTTTAATGTATTAAGTAATAAAGTATAATTTCAAATATTTGGGTAATGAATGAACAAAGCAATAAATGATTATATTGTCAACTAAACATTAGGAAACAAAATGATAAATTATTTCTCTATATAATGCCAAGCAACAAAATTACTTTAGGTGAGTGAAAGAGTTAAAAGAATACATAAATCTTGAGAGTTCTGGATAAAACTTAGGTGGTTAATTATACCCGGTATAGAAGAGGACTCTACACCTCCAGAAGAAACCATAAGGAAATATCGACAGATCAAACTACATCAAAAATTTAAACTTCTGTACTTAAAAAATAATCACCTCATGAACAAATTAAAATGACAAGAACAAACTGGGAGAAATTACTTATATATGACAGAAAACAAATGATAGCTTACTAAATTGTTTTTGCATATCTTATTGAATACCATTAGAAAAACAGACTAAGGACATAACTACACAACCACAAAAGAAAAAATACAATGATTAACAGACATAATAAATATTCAGTCTCTCTAGTAGAAAAAGATATAGACATTTTGTCAAATTGTCAAATATTAAAAGTACTAACACTCAGTGTTTGAAATAAACATTTCATATGTATTTCTCTATTTTGTTTTGGAGATGTTGTATAACCTTCTGCATAAAATATAGTAATATATATCTAAAATCCCAGGAAAGCTCATATCTTTCCACTTGGTGACTGTGAAAATTCACTATAAAGCAGTGGCTTAGAATTCATTTCAGAGGCAGGGTGGTGAGAACTGTATGCCCAGGTGCAGGCAATAAGGAGGTGCATCGTATGTAGAGAATTTACAGCAATAATAAAGTTGACTAGAGGACAGTTTGCTTTCATTATTGCTGTGCAGAGGCAACTTAAAAGAACATCAGTGATTTAAATGCTCCTCCCCACGAGGCTGGGCTGCTTCTGCCATCTAACCTTGGTACTCTACTCTTCTGGGCAATAAGAATGGAGCAACAGTACTTGATGGACAACATTCATCACCCTATTCATTTTAGCATTTAAAAAATCTATCCTAAACCATGAAACATTCACATTTCACAGTCATTAAAAGTGATGGTGCTATTCTGTGCGTGTTCACCCACGGCATATTGTTAAATAAAATGAAAGACAGGACAAAAATTTCTGCCCACAACCTGTTTTTAGATGCGCTTATATTACTTTCAGTAAAAGGTCACCAAACCACAATTTCAGTCACAATATGATTTTAAAATTTCATCATCCTATGAGAGAGAGATACTGGGAAAGATAAACACACACAGGCACACCAGAATTAAATTAGAATCCCAGGTTGGGGAAGAAAGAGACCAGGCATCAGGTATTTTTAAAAATTCCCTGATGGGTCCAATGTTCAGCCAAAATTAGAACCAACTGACTACAGCTCCATGCTCACATGTGCTCCATGGATTTGCAAGGCCCAGCAGCCACCACTGGGAGCTGGCAAAAAGGCAGAATCTTGGGTCCCACTCCAGACCACAGTCAGCATTTTATTGAGATCCTCAGCATTTTATGAGAGTTCAAGCAGCACCTTTATGCCCATTTTTCCAATACTTAATTTCATTAGAGGAAAAGGTTCTAATATTCAAAATAAGTTTGAAAAACATCAAATTGCTAAAGTTCTTTCATCTAAAAATTCTGATTCTTATTAATTTTATATTCCTTCATCTAGGAGTGTAGAACATTGTTACTAATAACATAATCAATAAGAAAATAAAGCAATTAAAGATTCGTTGGAAACAGGTTTATTTTTTTTTATTTTATTTTTTGGTATATTTTATTAAGTATGCTATTACAATTGTCCCATTTCCCACCCCGCTTTATCCCCATCACCCTGCACCTCATCCCATCAACCCCACACCTCTTAGATCATGTTCATGGGCTGTACATATCAGTTCTTTAGCTTCTTAATTTCCTACACTATTCTTAGCCTCTCCTTGTCTATTTTTTTTTCAACATTTTCCCACCACTACTTTCCCTAGTCCCATGCATCCCCACCTCCCATCCTCAATCCTTCCCCCATTGGGCTTTGTCAATGGGTCCTTTATGCATGTTCCTTGATGACCCTTCCCCTCCCTTTACCCTGTCATCCCCCTCTCACCTCCCCTCTGGTTACTGTCAGTTGTTTTTTATTTCAGTATTGCTGATTACATTTATGTGTTGGCCCTTTAATCAGCTCGTTCAGTCTCCAGTCGCCCATCTCTGGCAGAGAGCGACCCTGCCACTTTTCGCAGCTGGCTGTTATCTGTGTACTTTGGGAGCTCTGGTACCATAGGCTGGGGAACCCTGCTTACAGTTTAGACTCCACTCTTCTCAGGGGGATCCAACTGGCTACTTAAATATCCCTCTGGCGCTGCCACCTGTGGGTGCCCAGCCAGCCTTCTTACGTCTCCGCCATACTCCTTACCAGTTAGGTTGTGCTGAACTGATTCTTCTGTCTGTCCAAGGCTATAAGAATTCTCTCTAGCTATTGTTCTGTTGTTTGTTCTGGGTGATTTCTCCACAATTTAGTTGTAATTCCAGGTTGGTCCTGGGAGGAGATCAGTGTGACTTCCATTCACTCCTCTGCCATCTTGATCCTTTGGGAAACAGGTTCAGAAAGTAACAGCAATGTATCTCCTTGTTCTTGGAAAGAACAAATTACACCATGATTTTTCTCTCTCTTTTGTCAAAGAGAAAAAGAAATTTTTCAGACTTTGAGTTCAATCTTAATTTACTTGTGTTTTTTGCAGACATATTAGCCAAGTAACTTCATAAGCTGAGCTTTAATAAATTTGCCAAGTTTCTAGAGGAATTAGGTGACATGTCTCTTGTCCAGATCAAAAGAACACCTGAGTCACTCATACTTGGCATTCTAATCTCAGCTGTTGATGTTATAAACTGTAAATGAGTAAAGTTAACAAAAGAAAAAAAGTCAAAGTTTGGGGAGGAGTATTAAAATGAGACAAAACTTTTAAATTGAAAAAGCTGTTGTTATGCAAAGTATTTTGTGTAGGGACTTAATTTACATAATGGAAATTCTAGGCAACCTGAATCAATGCAAGTAACCCAATGCAATAACAACTTTATTAAGATAGCAGCTATGTACATACAGAAAATAAAGGCATTTCCCTAAGCTTTCAAATGGTATTCTACTAATAGAAACCAGCATTATAAACTCTCAGTAACAGAGGAAAATTGGCTGATACACTGATGTTCCTTGTGTTAACATATTAATGTAAACTCAGTTTCTTAGTAACTATAAATATCACCACCATTCTAT
This sequence comes from Mormoops blainvillei, assembly GCA_004026545.1. Taxonomy (NCBI): domain Eukaryota; kingdom Metazoa; phylum Chordata; class Mammalia; order Chiroptera; family Mormoopidae; genus Mormoops; species Mormoops blainvillei. Next base: position 81,804 of record PVJD01006965.1, on the reverse strand, counting down.
GTATAGTGGAAGGAAGTTTAAATTGAATTCTGTACCAGAAATTTTGATTAGGTCTTCAGAGTTTTACATTTTTTTCTCTTTCCTTATTAACTGAATCCTCATCAAAATTCTGTAATGGTTTGTTATCCCCATTTTACAGACAGAGAAACTAAAATGTGAAGAAGTTCCATAGTATATTGAAGGACACACATCGGCAAGTGTTAGAGTATAAGCTCAAATCTATATCTTTCATTCTAAGTTTCTCCAGTATCACAGCTTCTTCTTGTGTAATTTAATTCAATTTCTTTCAATATTTTTATTATGTTTTTTGAGATTACAAATACACACACACACATATACATACGTGTGTGCACACACACACGCTTTTGGGTAATCCTGGTCAAAATCCAAGTCACAAATGAACACATTCAGGTAAGTTGCATTTTCAGATTCTGATGTCAGCTGTACATCTCTGGGCAACTAAATATATAACATGATAGGATCTTCTTCGGTTTCACTCATAACCTTAAAGTTAGCATCAAATTCTGCTTCTTATGCAGGTTATTCTCAGTCACACTTACCCAAATTAGCAAGGGAATAGTTAAGACAATATATTAATCATTCTGCAAAGTATAGTTAATTCTTAACTAAATCCTACTTGTTTTTAGAAATGTATGCCACATCTCTTTATACACACCTGAACACCTGCTTTTGCATAGCCTGCTTTATTTTTATTTTTTTAATTAAAAAATGACCTACTATATTTTCATAGTACAAATGTAACACATGGCAAGTTGATATATAAATATCTAGAAGGCAGGTTAGAGTTTGCTTATTTAAATATAACAGTCACAAAACTTCTCATTTTATTTTTCTATAACTTACTGGGATTTGCTTCTAATTCATGCTAGTTCATCCGAATTTTTCCTTTTATGTGCCCATGGTAAGTAAGCATGTCCATGCATACCAAGATGAAAGAAAATTTTCAGCAACTCTAATAAATCTTGATATCAATATTTTGCTCTTTAATAATTTTACATTAAATGAAATCATGGAAATAAAACCCAAAGGGGAAAATAACTGGAAATAGACATAAAATAATAATAGCAAACACAATATAAACAATCAACACTCAAATCCAAATAATTTCTATTCTAAAGAATGCATAATGATTTTCCAATCCCATTTTATTTTTATTCAGCAAGCTGTACAATTTCCATTATAAATAAAGATACCTTTGGGATATTCTGGTTACTAGTACTGTACATTACATCTTCCCTATTCTTTGAATGTAACTGTCATCATTACAAAATGTAGAACGGAAAATTAAGAAAACAAATCTTAATTAAAGCACCTATCTACTTAAGTATTCAAAAATTTTCTTAACATTCATGCTGTAGGTATAGATGTATCTGATTCAATTTCAGATCAAACTAACTTTTTATTTTTTTAATTAAAATTTTTTAAAAATTTATTTGTAGAGAGAGGGACAAGGAGAAGAGAGGGAAAGAAACATCCGTGTGTGAGAGAATCTACCAGTTGTGTCTCTCACATCCCCAACTGGACACCTGGCCCACAACCCAGGTATGTGCCCTGACTAGGAATTGAACCAGCAACCTTTCGATCTGTAGGCTGGCACTCAATCCACTGAACCACACTGAACTTTTTAAACTAAACTTGCAACTAAAATTTTAATACAGTTCATGCTAAATGGTGTTTGGTAAAAATTAAATATTTTCTCATGTACACTGTTAGTTAGAAAATTATATATTAACCAGCTACTTTTAAAGGGGAAAAAACAAGCTGTTAAGTTACTGTCACTAAATTTAAGGAAACGTGTTAATTAGAACATGAAATTTATCTTCGTGGCAGTAGTCTCCAAATGTAGCTCCTCAATGAAGCATGACTTCCAGTAGTCCATTCTTTATATGGCCTTGTTTTCTTCAGTATAGGCTGACACTGCAGCTTGCTTTTGACCTATCAGAGGTGGTTTAAGTGTCTCCATGTTATATCGAAGGTTAGACCATAAGAAGCCCTTTGGCTTATACAGAGATCTCTTGAAATGCTTGCTCTGGGGCAGGGGTGTCCAGCCTTTTGGCATCTCTGGGTCACACTAGAAGAAGAATTGTTTGTACCACACATTCAATACGCAAACACTAGCGAAAAGAAAAAAATCTCATAATGTTTTAAGTACATTTACAGTTTTGTGTTGGGTCACATTCATAGTCATCCTGGGCCACATGCGGCCTGCAGGCCACAGGTTGGACACCCCTGCTCTCGGGCAAGCCAGCCCCCTTGTATGAAGCCTTACTGCCTTGAAGCCACCACGTTGTGAGGAATCCAAAGTAATTACAGGGAGGAAGGTAGGGAGACAGAGACCGGCCAGACATGTGAATAAAAAAAGCTTCTTAAACATTTCATCCCAGGACATGGTATGCAGGGAAGAATCCAGGAATGGAATAAGGTTGACAGAAATGAGGTTCCAGCTATCTGGGCTCTCGCTGGCTCATCTAACCATCTCCAGCTGTGCAAGCCCCGGTTCTAACAGACGAGCCCTCAGACAATAAGCAGCAGGCATGAGTCATTCTCACTATATTCTGACATAATTCCTGACCCCACAGACTTGTAAGCATAATTGTCATATAAATGAGCCAAAAAGATGGCCTCAGTGTTTTGGTCTTTAAGCCAAAAAAATGGGTTAATTTTCATTGCAGAGTGAGACCTGTTAACTCAAAATCCCTCCACTGTCAAACTCAATCTTTCAGACATCTAATTGTTTTAAAAATAGCTCAAACAAGTAGACTTTTAGCCATACAAAGTCTGCTTGCTTTGCACACCCTGAGGAACCTCACCCAATGTCCACCAGCAGAGATAAGATAAATCTATACTTAAAAGACTCCAAGCTGTGACTGTTTTTTTTAGAGCTTTCTGACTCAAAGACTTTCTGCAGTTTTGCTGAACATCATCACCTAGATACTCTAAACATGTAAACCCCTCAAGTCTCTGGGCAGACTCCTGCTGTGAGAGATTTCCCCACATGCAAATCTATCAAAGCATAACCCAATAAAGCATGGATAGGCTGCTGTCCTCTCGTGGTCATATATCTTATCCTTTGATTGGCTTCCAAACCCCTTAATCCCACTACAATAATCAAATGACTTCTGTTTTATATAACTAAACTTGGGGGCTATTTACTATGCATCAACAATAAGTAATAGAAGCAATTTAAATAATTTCCCTAAAGTATCCAAATCCAGTTGTATAACAACCACTAAACTGCCCAGAGATAGTTACCAATGTTGTACGGTTATCCTACTGTAATGCATGAAAGCCATGGTTCAAGGATAAGCTAGTAGAGTTCCTGGAATAATGTTACTTTCCATGTTCCATCATATTCTTACACAAGCATTATGAAATGATAAAATGTTTTAGTAAGAACCAGGAGCAGTTTTCCAAACAGGAAATTTAACTGTTATTAATGTCCAATATTACATCACAATCTCAAGCAATCTTGTCCATTAAAGACAAAAAAACAGTTTTGGAACTAATCAACTGTTCCTAAATTGTTAATATTAATATTCCTTTCTTATTTATTTTCATCTGGATCTTGCCATTAACATTCATTAGCAGTTAAATTGTAGACAATAGTTTATAGCAAGGCAAAGCAAAACTTGGAAAAAAACAATTTATGTCTGTAAAGTCATAGAGTAGGAAATAACTTCTTTATAGCTAAGAAAATTAACTTTCTTCAAAATTAGAAAGAGACTGTGCCATTTTTTTTTCATTTGGCAGTATAATACTCTGGTCTATGTCCACATCATCTGAGAACATGGACGTGAAAGTTTTGTATCACATCTACTTACCTTACATAATCGAGCAAAGGGGAATTAAGTAATCTCTCTATTATTTAACCTATTTGGTTCAATCACATCTGGAGCTAAAGAAAATTTGCAAGTTGGTCTCTGAATGCTTGTATCAAAACTGAGCATATCTTCTCTGTCATCAGATTAGGATTAACCCACTAATTCAGAGGACACTGATGTATGCTTATGATGTCACTTAACCCAGCCGTGTGAGAAAAAAAAATATTCCAAAAGTAGAGAAATTGAACCAAGGAAATCTTGGTCTTATTTCTCATTTTTTTGTTACTTATTATGTGATTTCAGGCAAATAATATAACTGAACTGAGTCCTCATTTACTCATTTATAAAACTATACTAATCTCAAATGGTGATTTTGAGGATGAGATGTTATAATGCATGTGAGACCTTTAAGTAACTTGCTATATAAGCAAGTTATTATTTTCATGGATTATTATAAAAGGACAATATTACATGAGTTTGAGGAAGAACAAAACTCTGTTTTACCTACCAGGAAAGCATGTCACATGACCTAAAACTTTCAAGAAAAGTAAATATATTCAGTTTATGTCACTAATTTGGCATGATCTGGCAAGATTAACTGGTTGGCAAAGAAACTGTACACAAAGTAGATTGCAATGTCCATTTAGAAGCTTTGGGAAGAAAGAAAATATAATATCAATGTGACATAAATTACCGCACTTAACAAAAATATATATAATTCCATTTGACTTTCAGATAATTATTTGTTATGGTTTAATTTTATCTTGGCCTTCTTAAAAGCATGTGGAATAATTATTTTCTTCATTTTACCACTAAGGATATTGAGTCATCAGAGAAGAAATAGAGTCAAGTCTCAGAACCCTCTCTAACTTCTACCTTAATAAAAATTTGGTTTCTGTATGCTGATTCTGGGAGGAAGATACAGTTGGCTAAGCTTCATCTGAAAAAGGGAAATGAAGTTGCATTAAGGTGATGATTTTTGATGAGCTCAATATGTGTAGATATATTTGACTTTTGGAAGGGAACGACTGCTTACTTGAAGTTATTAAACACATTCTGTGCAATGTCAAACATCACTGAAAGCCTAGAAGCCTAGTGATGTGCTTACCTGCTGAAGCTGGCAGGGCTCCCATGTCAAAGCTCAGGAAACCCTGGAAAACAGAGGTCACTGTGGGTGACTGAAGGGTTCAGTCAATCAAGCCACGAAAAACAGAAGCCAAAAGTAGGTAACACTGACAGTGGATACACAAAGGTACAAGATACAGACAAATAATACAATCATGTAAAAATGACCAGTTAGGCTGAAATGAAGGGACAGAGTGATAGGCAAAAACAATGGCAAGGATTCCTCATGGTATGACAAGTAAAAGTATGAATTGCAAAAAACAGAAGGTAACGAAATGCCAGAAGGAAGTTGAAATTGGATCGATAGGTGGAAAAGCAACATGTAAATGAAGCAGCATAAAATTTTAGCTATTATTAGGTACTTTTGGTCAGTTAAATTTCAAAATGTGTTCCAAATTCATTGCAGCAATTTGTGAAAGTTCTCCTTTACTCCCTATTTATTTAATACCTTCCCACCCTAATCTTTTTAGATTTTAGTTAACACTTACTTTACTAGTCCTCAATCTCCATTCACTACTTAACCCACTTTTTTCTAGCTTGCAACCCCAGACTAGTCTACTGTGACAATTCTCCATCAGGTCACATGTGACTTCTATATAAGCGATTTAAATCAATGTGCCTTCATATCTTACTTGACTTCCAATAATACTAAACTCATTTGATCACTCCATCTTTGTTTAAATACTCCCTTACTTCTCTATCACATTCTCCTGGAATGTCCCCCATTTATCTGGCAGCTACTTCTCTTTCTTCTTTGCTGACTCAGTTTTCTCAACACAATCTTTAAATGTTGAATACCCTTCACAGTACATTCCTTAGTCCCTTTATTTGCACTGTATTCTTTCCTTGTGTAGTTTCATTCACATTACGGTCTTATTTTTACATATAAACCTTTAGTCCAGGCCTCTCAACTCCAAGTTGATATATACAGTTCACACTGTCTGCACTTGTGTGTTCCAGAAATCTCTCCAGTCTGCTCTCCTCCCATTACTCTTTATAAACAGCACTTTCATCTACCCAATTTTTTAATTCATGGCTCTCTCCCTCCTTCTCCATAGCCAACACATCACTAAATTTTGTTGATTTTCCTCCTATAAATTTAAACTACCCATTCCTCATTTCTCTGTCTTTACCCTAGCCCAAGAAACTATGGTCTCTCATGTGGATATGACACTAGAGCTTCCTAAAATTTATTCTCCAAATTACAACAAAAGCATTTTTCAAATCAACCTGTCTAGGTATTTTCTATCCTTAAATCTCTTAGGAAAAGGTTCAACATCTCTAACTTGGCTAATAAGGCCCGGGGTGATCTGTTCCTTGTGGCCATCTCTGGCCTTTAACATTTCTTCCCATTGCATTCTGTTCTCCAGTCATGCTGAGCTGTTTCCAGTGCAAAAGTACACTGTGCCCCCTCCAGCCACAGCCAGAGTCCAGGCTGCTCCCTTGTGCCTGGTGCACTCTTCCCCATTTTATGCCATTCCTAAATTAACTCCAATTTATCTTTGGATCTCATCTCCGAAGTCACTTCCTCATAAAGTCTTCCCTGACATGCTCCGTCCATGTTCTCCCAAAATAATCAGGTCCCCTAAATACTCTCATTGTACCTTAAAACTTTCATATATAGCATCTGCCACAGTGTACAATTTTAGTGTTATTTATGAGATTACAAACCTTGAGAGGAAATGCTGATCTTTAACCACCATTGCAAGCCCAGTGCCAAATACAGGAGCCCTCACAAAGTGAGGGTTCAGCATTATTTGTTGAGCGAGCTGAACCACCTGGATGAATGCCTTCTCATTTTTTCAAGGCTCTATCACTTCTTCATTAAATGCGATGTTTTCTTTTTGGTACTCATAATTAACTCTGCTTATGTTAGTGTCATATTGTTCACACTGATGATTGTACAAGTAGCTTTTTTCTAACACAGGTTGTGAGTTCTTTAGAGCCTTGAGATTAGAAACCATGGCTTGTTCACTGTTGTATCCTGGGGCCTCTCACAGTGCTGGGCATATCACAGGAACTCAGAAGTAGAAGAATTTGAAGTAGAGAAAAGATGAACTCCACTGGTTTTAAGATTTCAACTGGCCTTGCCTTACAAACAAACCCACTTTCACACAGGATATAAAGGTAGGTATTCCTGAGGAAACTTGCTGAATCTGTTGAAGGTGTTATAGATAATGTCTGAATCTGCTTAGTTCCAGAATAACTCAAAGCTTTCTTTTTCTCCTCTTTTTTTCTTCTCTGCTTCCTCCTCCTCTAGTCCTCCTCTTTCTTCTTCTTTTCTTCCTTTTCTTTTTCTCCTTCTTCCTCTTCCTCCCACTCCTCCTTCTCCATTTATAAATAATTAACCCACCTATGAAAACTTCACTGCCCTTTCAGAACAAAGAAAATGTTTCATACTTTTTTGTAAAAGGATAGACTTTAAATCATAGATAGGATTTTAACTTTTTAACAATTAAAGTAAGTCATTAGTTTACAAAGCAGGTGATCAAGTTTTTAATCCTGTTATCCACTGACAGACATGGACAACAACAGTGTGGTGATTGCTGGAAGGAGGGTTGTATAAGAAGGTAATGGAAAATATTACGATAAAGATCAAATTAAATATAAATCTCATTATCCAGAGATATGATGATAAAAGAAAATAAGAATGCATTTTATTTTTAAAGGGTTGGTTACATTTATGAATAATAGAATCTTGAATTTTACTAACTAGGTATATTTAACCTTTAAAATTCACATTAAAAACAAAAAATTGTGCTTCCCTCATGACCTGTTTCTCTAAGCTTTTATTGTCAACATAACACTTCTCTAAGTGGGTCACTGGTACTCACCCAGGATGTCTATTTTTAGCTTATGTGTTCTGTTAAAAATAATTGATAAATTTTTAATTTTGCTTTTAATAACTGGCAATCTCTTATGAAGTTTACAAAGAAAAAAATATATCTCATTAACTTGTTCCTTGCCTTCCAAACCTCAAGGATTAACATCCAAATGAAAATTGTTGTATTCACTATGTAGGGAAATTTGGAGCATTACACATGACATAGATAATCAACCTGCATTGAAAAAAAAATAGGAATAGGAAACTTTGAAGCTTTTAGATAATAATCTCCTAGGTAAGGAAAAAGTGACTATCTTTGTCTGTATTGAACAAATAGCAAATTACCGAAACAAGAACAGAGTAGAAGAAATCCATGCATATGATTCAATGAGTAATATTTTAAAACAAGCATTGCACTACTATCTCTTTATCTGTATCAGCTGATGTGTTTATTAAGTATAACTAAGTTTATTGGAAATAATATTTCCAAAAGATGTTATCTTTACTGGTTTGGGTTAATAGATTTCACACACTTAATTGCAGATTAAGATATAAACAGAAGATGTTAATAGATAGATATCAATTACTTCCTGTAATTTTACACTTGTTAAAAGCAGATATAGAAAATTAGAAAATATGAAAAATAGGACCGTAGGTCTGGCCCTGCTATCAACTATTTATTTAACTCTGAAAAGACTCTTAATCTCTCTGAGTTTTATTATCTCTAAAAAATACAAGATTGAAATCATCACTTTTATTTTCAAACACTAAACTAAATGAGTAATTTGTAATAAAAGAAAAAGAAAACAGCAACTTTACAAATTTGTTAACTTCACATAAAGCTAACCCTAAAGTTTCAGATTTTGAAGTAGTTGATAGTTTTGTTAGAATCTGATGAATAGTCACTTGTAACAAATATGAGTAATCTGAGTTATTTTTTTAAAGAATAATAGTTCATCAGAACATCAATTGTATGAGAAATAATATCAATTAGAAGCCTGAGAAGCTTGAAAATCTACTCTCTATTGAACCTCAATTAATCCAAAGTCTAAAAATGAAGACAAATTGTAGCCAAACATAACAAAAAATGTAACTAAAAAGGAAAGTCATAAGCTTCCACTGGCTCCTGACATTATAACTTCCAGCTGTCACATTGTAATGCTCTAGACACAAAGTAAACTATAAACTCATTTGTTCAGCAGCTGTTAGTGAGACCTCTCCTAGCAAACAGTTCAAAAAGTGGTTTCCATGGAAAATCAAACAGGGAAAGTAGCCAATATTATGTAAGAAACAGAAATGTACCAGTCCTTGCTATCATTAAGAAATATTTCACCTTGGCTGTCTAACTCAGTTGGTTAGAGCACTGTCCATACACACCAACATTGTGAGTTCCATCTCTCGTGAGTTCCATCTCTCGTCAGGACACGTACAAAAGATAACCAGTGAATACACTAAAGGGTGGAACAACGGGGCAGTGATGTTTCTCTCTCTCTCTCTCTCTCTCTCTCTCTCTTTTTCTACCTCTACCTCTTCCTCTCAGCAATAAATACAAATTTTTTAAAAAGAAATATTTTCAATTTTTACTTTAGATTTATAAGAAAGAAATATCTATTTTTTATGACAATTTAAAGACCTTGAAAGAAGAGTTTGTTCTTATTTTGCTTTGCTTTGTTGCGCTGATAACATCCTCATCTATCATTAATCGCTGCCACCATATTCACACTAAGATTCCAATTCCTAGAGGGCACTCAGTAATTGTGCCTCCCCACCATCCCAAACAACAAAGACATCAATTCTTTAAGGGAACTGAAGATGCAGTCAAGAACATAAAACGCTGGATGGAAAAGATTCCTTAGGGGGAAAGAATGAAGAATGGAAAGTATCTTCTCCCAGCATCTGAATAAGATGCAAGTTAGCACATAACTCAGAAGATTACGAAACAATGAATAGTAAAATGATGACTGCCCGCCTTGGAGGTCTTTGAGAGGTAGTTAGGATCATGAAATGAGAACAGCACCCAGAGTCAGAACCAAATCAACAGTACTCACAGGCAAGTCAATTATGACTTTCTATACCTTTATTTGCCCTGACAGAACAATAACATTCATTTTTGTACACAGCTTTATAATCATTAACAGAAAAATCATGAAGAAATACTATGTAACATAGAGTTTAGGAAATGATAAGACATAAAGGTATTTTATATATTATATGGAACTGTATAGATGTAAAATAATTATTTTTGTCAGTTTTAAATATAGATACTATTTTATATTGCTGGGTTAGATCATTAGAGGGTACTTCCTGGGGTAAGGGGAGTTTCTTATGAATTCTTGAACTTCAAATTGAGCCCCAGAGTGAGGCTAAATTTCTATCATTCTTGCTTTCATTAAAATGATCCCAAACTTTCCCATTTATAAATCAACCATGAAAGGCTTATCAGAGATGATTATCACATGCATATTACGAATGCAAATCTACTCTTGGATATAACCCTGAATCCATTATGTTACAGCTATTTTTCTCTGTAATCAACACAGCGGCAGTCTCTGTTACGGCAAGACTCATCCAACCAAGACATTAAATGGAACTTTATTTTGATACATTAATTGGTCAAGAATCAAAGCAGAACACCTAGGAAACGGGAGGCCAATGATGAAGCCCCCTCTGGATCTCAGCTCAATATTTAAGTACTTAAGAATTTGAGTCAGTTTTTCCCTCTTCCTGGTACTCAGTTTTACCTCAGCTTATTTAAATCCGTCCTGTCATCAATCTTATAATTCCCTGGTGGTAGGAAGTAAGAGGAAGAGGAGGCAATACGACAATGACTTTGCAGTGACTGCTGGTCTTAAGGCTACCAAAGACAGGCATCATCCAGGTGGAAAACAAGAACCTTGATCTGTATACCGTCTCACCTTGTCTCTTCTGTGCATTCCGGGCTCACTGCAGTTAGCCGAGGCTGAGTAAAGCCTCACAGTCTTCCTTTCCCCACCAGCCTCTTCTGAATAACAGCCAATGCTGCTGACACACATCTCTCTTACATAGAAAATCATCTCTTTTGCTTCAATCTTTCTTGACTTTTCTCTTTAATGAAAAATAAGTAATGTATATTCTTTTTAAAAGTAAGCCATGCTAGGTAGTTATTGAGTTATGTAAACTGCTTTACTGCTTCTGTGTTTAGTTAAACATTTTGAAACATCAAGCTGAAGAAACTTTTGGCCTCTGAAAGAATGAGGAGCAGAAGGAATTATTGGCTTTCAAATTGCCAAAATTATGAACTGTAAAAAGAATACATGAGGCTTAAAAACATGTTCCTACAATATCTCTAAATGGTTTTTAAAATATTTTTTGGTAAGCAGAAATGCCATGTATAATCATTAAGATTTGGAATATTTTTAAAGGAAAGTAGCACGTTACTGTTTTCTCTCTTTCTGCAAGAATGCTGCATTATTTGGCTGATTTGAAACGTTTCTGAAGTCAATTGTTCGCCTTCTCTTTAATGGTACATTTTTTTCCCTAAAGCACTATACAGATACCACAGATCCCAGTGAAATTTAAATAGTAAGACTACAAAAATGTAGACATCTTCAAAAACATGATCTAGTTCTGTAAATTTTGATGTATATAAAAATGGAAATGAAACATATATAGTATGTATAAAGGTAGTATTAGATGAGACATCCCATTTAAATATATAGTTGAAGAATATTCTTTAGAATTTAATTTCACAAATAGAAACATGGTGCTATAATTACTCAAATAGCTTCTTTTGCAGAAGGGCATCATCTATTTTTAGTCTCTCCAGAGCCTTCTGGCAGTTGCTACCCAAACTGCATCTGTTTCATTTGATAAGAACAATGTTAAGAGGTGAGTTACTAAGAAAGAATGAGTCACAAGTGGATGGTCCAGCTTTTAGATGCAAAAAAAATTTCTACAAAATCTAAAACAAGAGCAATGGGATCTGGTTTCTTCCATTTGTGTGCTTACTCCCTTAGAGCAAGAAGCAGCCTGACCTCAGGATGAACTACCTTAGAGGGAGTGAAGGAAAAATAGGATGGTATACTAGCTAACAGGAAAGAAAAATGAAAGAGCTAAATATGACTATTCTCTCTGATATGCTATACCTATTTAAAATATAATTTTCCTTTATATACAAGGTCTGTCCTGAAAATGTCCAGCCATTGTTACTACCATGAGAACAGTTTGTGCAACATCGATGTAACCTGGCAGCCAAGGAGGTTGGACTGGAGTGCACATGTGTGAACAATGATGACTTCACTGTACTAGTCAGTGGGGGTGAGACACAATTGAGTGAGCATGTGTACTGTGTGGCTATCACATTCAAAATGACTGAGCGAGTAGAGCAACAAATCTGCATCAAATTTTGCATTAAGTTCGAACATTCCTCTATGGAAATTATTCAGATGATTCAGAGGCCACAGCTATGGGCAACTGGTAATTGGAAGTTTCATCATAACAACACACCCACTCATGCATCACATCTTGTACAGGGTTTTTTTGCAAAACATCAAATCATTCAGGTGAGTCAGCCACCCTACAGCCCATATTTTGTGCTCTGCAACTTCTGGCTTTTCCCAAAACTAAAATCACCTTTGAAAGAAGGGATTTCAGACCATAGATGAGATTCAGAAAATAAAAGGGACAGCTGATGGCAACTGGGATAACTGTATGTGGTCCCAAGGTGGCTACTTTGAAGGGGACTGAGGCATCATTGTCCTATGTACAATGTTTCTTGTATCTTGTATCTTATTCAATAAAGTCTTTATTTTTCATATTACATGGCTGTATACTTCCTGGACAGATCTCAGGTTAGGGAAGAAATTTAGGAAATTAAAATTTATAGAATTAAGGTCATTTCCCTATATTTAAAATAAGTTGAGAATAAAGTATAATTCCAGGTCAGCACTCCAATTTTATGTATGTTTCTAAAATCTTTCTAAAATAAGTAAATAGTTGTGATGCATTTGATAGAAAGAATAAACATTGCAAGCTGGCTAAAGATGGCTTCATTACCTACACCTTTGCTGCTCCAGTAGTCAAACAAAATAGAATTCAAAGTTCTGAGAAGCAGAGCTTTGTCTGGTTTTAGATTAAACATTTACAAATAGATGGGCAAAAAATTTCAGAAATCTTTCCAATGATACCATTAACTTGTCTGGTAGACTATATAACCCAAAATAGGAGATAGCAATGTGCTAGGCTGGTCTGAGAGAGCAAAAGGCTGGGTATTCCACTTAAATTTCACTCACAGTCAGACTCAAATCCAAGTGGTAAGGTGAGGATGCAATACTGAAATCATCTACATTCTACTACAAATCTGATTTCAACTTCATGCCTCTTTGTAACATCCTGCATAAATAAGTTTAAATGTCTTAAAGACCCGAGAGAGACAGATAGACAGAATTTTCTGAAGGGATAAAAAGAAAGTCATGAAATGGAAAGTCAACCTGACACTTTCTGAAAGAGTCAAATCTGTTACAGCACATTTTAATTTAAAAAGATATCAAATAATCTATCGTATCCCTTTTTATGTTTTTCCTTTTTTTCCTATTGCCTTTCTCATCTTGTTTGTTTGTCTTCTCTGTGTCAGTATTAATGTTATAATGGAAGTTTTCAAAAAGTGCTAAATCTTTAGTAGTAAAGTATGATCAGAAAAATTAGATTTTTTTTGTTGAATTAGCAGCAGCAATATCCTCATTAACATATTATAGTACCTTTATCATCATCATCATACTTTATAACATGCAATAATTTAATATTTTTATAGTAGATATAGACTTGTACCTGTATAATACCTGAGTGTTATAGTGAAAGACATAAATAGCTATAAGTATATTTATAAATGTGTTGTACTACAAATACCCACACTCAAAGTGAGGGACAGAAGATTCTAAATTCTCTATGCTAATTAATATTTGGTATGAAGAGTTAGTTATAACCCAAAGATAAATATCTTGGCTTTTTATGCAATGACTTTCCAGATAATTACTTTAGAATACATCTCTTTTCCTATCAATAGTATTCCTAGCCTATTATAGGAATCCATTTTCATTTACCTCAAGCATAAACTACAGGCAACTTGATTTCAGCAGGACAAAATGTTGGACTTAAGTTATGGAAACTGAAAGAATGCAAGAGATCATGGGGTGACTAGACATTGAGGCTGAATTTCAGAGTATATACCATTCAAAATAAAAAAAAAGTCAACAAAGTAGATGGAAGAGAGAAAATTGTCAAAAAACACCCCTCAGAATATTTCATGTGGGATATGAGAAATAAACTCAATTGAGAAGAAATTGAAAGACCTAGCAAGATTTTTGGCTTTATAAAGTATTTTGAAAGTTTGCCAGCTTGAGTCAGACTTGGTACAAGGCATTACCTGCCTTATGCTCACAGAAGTCTTGATATTTCTATCATTTGTTGCTTCCTTATCTCTAAATGGCATCATCATTCTTCCAGTAAAAAAAAAGTCATCATTGATTTCTGCCTTTACATCAACCCTCAATCTAATCCATTATCAAAGTCTGTCAGTTCTAGTTTAAAATATATCTCAAATCCTGTAATACTAGGAATTTCCCTCTCAGGACTGCTTTCACTGTGTCCCATAGATTTTGGGTTGTTTTGTGTTCATTTTCATTTGTTTCCAGGTAATTTTCTATTTCTTCCTCAGGCTCATTGGTAACTCATTCATTGTTTAATAATATGCTATTTAACTTCCATGTGTTTGAATGTTTTTGAGTTTTTTTATTGTAGTTGATTTCTACTTTCATGCCATTGTGATCCAAAAAGATGTTTGATATTTCAATCTTCTTGAATTTGTTAAGATTTATTTTGTGTCTTAACACATGGTCTATCCTTGAGACTGTTCCACGTGCACTTGGGAAAAATATATATTCTGCTGTTTTGGGATGAAATGTTCTGTAAATATCAATTAAACCATCTGATCTAGTGTCCTTTAAGGTCATTGATTCCTTGTTGATTTTTTTGTCTGGAAAATCTATGCACTGATGTCAGTAAGGTGTTAAAGTCCCATACTATGATTATATTGCTGTTGCTCTCTCCCTTAAAGTCCATCAAGAGTTTTTTAAAATATATTTAAGTGCTCCTATGTTGGGTACATATATGCTTACTAGGGTTATATCATCTTATTGGATCTCTTTATTATTATTTAGTGCCCTTCTTTGTCTCTTGTTATGGCCTTTGTTTTAGAGTCTGTTTTGTCAGATATAAGTACTATTAACCCAGTTTTTTTTGTTTGTTTCCATTTTTATGGAATTTTTTTCCATCCCTTCACTTTCAGCCTGTGTGAATCTTTTGTTTTGAGGTGAGTCTCTTGTAGATAGCATATACTCATATATGGGTAATGTTTTCCTATCCATTCAGCTACTCTATGTCTTTTGGCTGAAGCATTTAATACACTTACATTTAAGGTTATTATGATAGGTTTTATATATTGCCTTTTTTATTCTTTATGCCTATATTCCTCTGTCTCTCTATTTCCTCTTCTTATAGCAGTCCTATTAACATTTCTTGCAAACCTGGTTTGGTGGTAATGAACTCCTTTAACTTTCTTTTTTTCTTTCTTTCTTTCTTTTTTTTGTCTGAGAAGCTTTTTTATTTCACCTTCAATTTTAAATGATATCCTTGCTGGATAGACTAGTCTTGGTTTCAGATCCTTGCTTTTCATTACTTTGAATACTTCATGTAATTCCCTTCTGGCCTATAGTGTTTCTGTTGAGAAATCAGCTGACAGGCTTATGGGAATTCTCTTGTAGACAATTAACTGAATCTCTCTTGCTGCCTTTAGGATTCTCTATTTGTCTTTAACTTTTGCCATTTTAATTATGATGTGTCTTGGTGGGGGTCTCTTTGAGTTCATCTAGATTGGGATTCTCTATGCTTCCTGAACTTGTGCGACTCTTTCTTTCATCAGGTAAGAAAAGTTTTCTGTCATTATTTCTCCTAACAGGTTCTCTATCTCTTTCTCTCTTTCTTCTCACCCTGGTACCCCTATGATGCAGATGTTGCTACATTTCATGAACCTACCCTAAGACTCTTGAAACACCAATCAGAAAGAATATGAACCCCTGCTTTCTGAGCAGCATTATTTATAAGAGCCAAGATCTGTAAACAGCCCAAGTAACATTAAGTAGATGAGTGAATAAAAAAAGATATGGTACATTTATGTAATAGAATACTACATAGCAGTAAAAAAGAAGGAACACTTACCTTTTGCGACAGCATGGATGGACCTGGAGATTATTAAGCTAAGCAAATAAGCCAGTCAAAGAAAGACAAATACCATATGATCTCACTAATACGTGGAAGTTAATGAACAAAATAGGACCAGAGGCATGGATACATGGAACATGTGACAGATCTCAGAGGCAAAGCAGGTGGGGGCGACTGGAAGAGATTAGCCAAAGAACATAAATGCATATATGCATAGTCCATGGACACAGCTAACAATGTGGTAAAGGCCAGCAGGAGGGTTGGGGGCTGGGTGGAAGTGTCAACAATAAATAAAAATAAGTTAATGAAAATAAAAGACTTGGAATACCTTTATATGTGTGTGTGTGTGAGTGTGTGTGTGAGTGTGTGTGTGTGTGTGTGTATATAAAATCTATTTTCTTTTCTCCATCTCCATTACCACCACCCTAGTCTAGGCTCTCATCTTCTCAGTAGGAAGAAGTTCCATATCATCAGAAAATTAGTCTTACATTTTCTACTCTCATCCAGAATAAAATCATTCTTGTAAGATTGGTAAAATTTACTTAAAAATAAATCAGAACTTTTCTGTTCTCTGACTGAAATCTTTCAATGGGCTTTTATGGAAACTTGAATAAAAACATTCACTGAACTATTGGCCTGAATGATATAATTTCTACTTATTTCCTTCATTTCTTCTGATCACTCAGTCTGTGATCACTCATTCAATTACTGATTTTTGTCTGTTTTTTTAAATTTAGGCTTCAAATTTCTAGTAATTGACACATGCAATGTGATACAGAATAAATGAATAAGTGAATGCATGAAAGACCGTATTCTCTGTCATCTCAAGAGTTCCTTATGATAGTAAGGGACCAAACACAGTGACGACAAGGGAAACACCCTAAAATCACATTTTAATGACAATCACTTATTAACTGGGACTCCAACCCATAATCTCCAGGCAAAACTGGACTGAGCTCTACATTCATTCTACTCTTGTACATAAGAGTTTTTTTTAAATCATAGTTGGTCTGAAACATGACAGAGACTAAATATTATTCTCTTATTTTAACAGATAATGCAACAAACTTGAAAACTATATTAGGATTAAGCTACACATTTGAGAAATGTGAAGATTATGTATTGTTGAAAGTATATTTATTCATTCATTTAGTCTACAGACATTTACTAAGGGTCCTTCTTGGCTGTTCGAGGTTTTGTGGGCCCTAAGGAATGTAAAATTGGGGATGAGGTGTTCCTTTATAAAATATAAATATAGCTTACTTTTCAAATTTTACTAAAGTATTTGAACATATGAACACATGTCTAGGGCTTCTTTCCAGAGCCTATGCAAATGAGAGGTACCGCAGTTGAAGTGTAACATGCTTGATGGCAAAGGGTGCTCTGAACCCTACAAAATATTGTACTGGCCACTGGAATTGCTCATAAAAAAACACTGTCTGATTGGAAAGGAAAGGGTCAAAGATGCAGAATTAGAAGAAATATTAGGATTTCTGGAATCAAGTTAGGTCCAGGATGTTTGGGAAGTACTAGGAAAGTGGAGGACAACTCAGGGAAAGCATTGTGGAAGCCATAACATTGTGACTGAATGTTGAAGTTCACTTAAGACTTATCCTGTCCAGGGAAGCAGCCCTGAGAGAGGATGGGAGAGCATGGTGTTGATGAAAGTCAGGTAGAGAAAGTGAATCAGACAGGGGTGATAGCCTTTACAAAGGTACATTTGTGAACTGTCCATACTTGGGTCTTCATAGTATCTAAGGTGAAAGCACCAGACCATAGGGAAAACATGACAGGAGGCAGAAATCAGTTTAGAAAGAATCTCTGGTGTCACAGTAAGGAGTCTGTGTTTTCTCCTGAAAGCCGTTGAAGATGTTTAAACAGGGAAATGGTGTATGAAATACATGCCTTAATAAGGTTATTATTTTGGCAGTGTGGAAATTGGATTGAAGCAGGGCAAGACTGGAATCAAGGGGAATGGATAGAATGCTCTTGTTATAACCAATGAGGAGGAAAATGATGACAGTTTGAAATAAAGAACCAGAAGGATGCCTGATTCCAGCCCATGTTTCTCATTCAAGGACAAACCATTTAAAGAATGTAATATACAATGAAGAATTTATTCTCAGAAATATAGGGAAATTGGTTGTCTTGGCTACTTGTCCCTGGTTTGTTCCTACTGAGTGGAACTTGACAGTTAATTAAACCACAATTTTCTCATCTGAGAAATGGTAGAACTTAGATAATCTCTGAAGCTCCCTTGCAATTCTAAAATTCCATGGATGTCACAGTTTCCCCATTTCTATTATAGAGCATGTTATTTATTGCTCTTTCCTACAAGTTAGGAAAAGAAAATGAGCTCATTAACTTAGAATTAATCCTCCAATTGTACTGTCTTATATCTAGAAAGCCAGGCTATATAGACTTTTTACAAATTGTAATTAAAACTTAGTTATCTTTAGTGGAAAATGTCCTTCAAAAAAGTTTAATTTAAATATAAATTCTAAATTAAAGAGTTAGTTGTATTTTCATCTTTAAGAGCAGACATTTTCTTTCAAGATATCATATATTATTTATAGTAAAATAGCATAAATTAATAATTATGTACAGCTAAGCCACTCAACATCCCATGTAGTTATAAGCTAAGTTCAGGTTGTTTTAAGTAATTCTAATTAATCCTAAATACAGTTATGCTGGGCTACTCTTGTTCCATGCTTGAATCAGAAAACTAGCATCAAGCAAGTTTGTTCACTGTTCACTGTTTATTAAGCAGAAATAGGTAAGTAAGCCATTCAAGCCCTGTAATTCACATACTCAAATACCATGTGCTTTATTTTATATATTACATGAAACCATATGGATTGAATAGCTTATGTTTGAACATGTTTGACTCCAAATTAGCAAATCCATGTTTCATTTAATACAGGAGATGATATAATATATGAAGTATATTTCATATGGTATATACAAGAATATGACAGTTATTAAAAATAATATCTATTTCAAGAGATTTTAATTAATCATAGATGTTTAAAGAAGATTAAGATATAAACTACCTGATATAAAATTCAAAGAAAAAACAAACTGCATTATGAAAAGATCACATTTTCAAATTTACTAGAAGCAAATAAAAAACTGAAATTTAGAACTTAGTTGTCCCCTCTACTTAAGCATCACAAGAACTAGAGTCTCTTTTATTTAGTTTTTTCAAATCATCCATGAAAGTGAAGAGCAAACCACACATGTCAAAGCCTCTAAAGAATTGTGGGAGAATGAACTATGTAGCCACTGTAGAAAGAAATCAAAGTATTCAGTAAAGTTCAGTATGTATATATAGTGTGATCAGACCTCTGACCTATGATCAATTCCAGTCCTGGATATAGACACACAAATACACTAGGAAACACATTAAGGGACCATCAAAGAATAGGTTAGTAGAGGCAAAACAGCCTTTTGGTCATCACTACTCAAATGGAGACAAAAATCCCAGTGACTGGCAGCTGTGTCCTCTCCTTTGGCCACAGTTGAGAAGTTCCCTATTTAAAATGTAGAAGACATATTGGGGATTTAGGTTAATTGGCAATTAACCAGGAGAATAAACAATTCACTTAAAAAATTTGATGATGTGGTAATAGAAAATTGTCTCTTTACCAAAAATTTAAATTATAGATAACTCAAAAAGAATAATAATAGTACTTTACAAAGGACTTACAGGATTCAGCCAAAAGAAGGCTCAATATATATATCAGAGCATTTTGTTAGAAAACAAGCATAAATATAAATCAAGTGAGAATTCAACCCATAAAAGTTAAAGAACCATAGATAAACATAAAGCAAGCAAAAGGATTAAGGAATTGAGATAAAATCAGAAGTTAATTATATAGAGAACAAAACCAAGTGACTTGATAAATAAAACCAAAACAAGTTCTCATAAAAGACCAATAAAAAATTCAACATTCTAACAAGCCTGATTTAAAAAATTAGTGGAAAAATACAATGTAATAGATAATAGGTATGAAAATGTGAATGTAACCATGGATATAAAGAAGAAGAATGTATTTTTAAATGCTTGATATAACTTTATTTCAATAAATGTGAAAATATAGGTATAGTAGACAATATGCAGAAAAATTAATATTTAAACAAAGAAATACAATAGTTCAATTGCTTGATAATAATAAAAAAATTAAAAAGACAATAAAGAACAAGTTGCAAAAAAAATTCCAGATGAGTTCTTGAAAATCTCAAGACATATGGGAATTAATCTACCCAGTATATAATAAAAGTTGGTGAGATCCCGTTTAATTCTAAAACACTGTCGGGACCTCAAACATAAAAAAATATCAAAGGTATTAGTAGTAGCAATAGAGGTAGTAGTAGTAATGAAATCTCATTCCACTAAAAAATATAAATGAAAAAATCCTAGGAAGAATGTTACCACCAGAATCCAGAATGCATTTCAGTATATAAAGATGTTCTGAAATTAAAAGATATATTAATAAAGAAAGCCTTATCATAACCTTCATAGATTCTAGGAAGTGTTTTATAAAATAAAATTTTTATTCCAAATACAACTCTTTAATTTTAATTTTATTTTTAAGTATATTTTATTGATTATGCTATTACAGCTGTCCCACTTTTTCCCCTTCTGCCCAGTATCTGCCTTACACCTCCAGCAATTCCCTACTTAGTTCATGTCCATAAGTCATGCATGTAAGTTCTTTGGCTTCTCCATTTCCTATGCTATTCTTAACATCCTCCTGTCTATTTTGCTCCTACCAATTATGCTTCTTAATCCATGCACCATTTACCCCAGTCTCCACCTTCCCCCTTCCAGCTGATAACTTTTCCAAATGATCTCCATGACTATCATTCTGTTCCTGTTCTGGTTTTGTTTTGTTTTTTTATTTTAATTTTTTTAGATTCAGTTGTTGATAGCTGTAAATTTGTTGCCTTTTAATGTTCATGGTTTTGATCTTCTTTTTTTTTTTTTTTTAATAAGTCCCTGTAACATTTCATGTAGTAATGTCTTGGTGATGATGAACTCCTTTAGCTTTATGTTGTCTGGTAAGCACTTTATCTGCCTTTCCATTCTAAATGATAGCCTTGCTGGGTAGAGTAATCTATGTTGTAGATCCTTGCTTTTTATCACTGAATACTTCTTGCCGGTCCCTTCTTGCCTGCAAAGTTTCTTTTGAGAAATTAGCTGATAGTTTTATGGAAACTCCTCTGTAGGTAACTCTCTGCTTTTCTCTTGCTGCTTTTAAGATCCTCTCCATCTTTAACATTTGGCATTTTAATTATAATGTGTCTTGGTGTGGTCCTCTCTGGGTCCAGCTTGTTTGGGACTCTCTGAGCTTCCTGGACTTGTATGTCTATTTCCCTTGACAAATTAGAGAAGTTTTTCTTTCATTATTTTTTCAAATAAGTTTTTAATTTCTTGCTTTTCCTCTTCTCCTTTTGGCACCCCTATGATTTGGATGTTTGTAGGTTTAAAGTTGTCCCAGAAGTTCCTAAACCTATCCTTGTTTTTTGAATTATTTTTTCTTCTTCTGTTCTGGTTGAATTTTTATTTCTTCCTTATTTTCCAAACTGTTGATTTGAATCCTGGCTCCCTTCCCTTCACTCTTGGTTTCCTGTGGATTTTTCTTTATTTTACTTACTGTAACCTTCATTTCTTCCTTTATGTTGCCATACTCAGTGAGTTCCCTAAGCATGATGATCACCAGTGTTTTTAACTCTGCATCTGATAGGTTGGCTATCTCCATTTTCCTGGGGTTTTATTCTATTATTTCATTTGGGTCATATTTCTTTGTCTCCTCAATTTGGCAGCCTCCCTGTGTTTGCTATGTATTAGGTAGAGCTACCTTGACTCCCTGTCTTAGTAGAGTGGCCTATTTAGAAAGGAACCTGTAAATTGTGTGGGGTAGAACCTTAGGTAATTGCCAGGGCAGAGCAACGTGCTTCACTACTTTGTGGCTCTGTGAGTGGAGAGGGGCTCAGAGAGGGGACAATGTCACTTCCTGGGTTCTAGAAGTTTGCTTTCCCGGTACTATCCCTGTTTCTAGTCACTTCACCCACTTCCTGTATGCAACTGGTGCCCTTCCAGCTGCTGCACTGGTGTTGAATCCCAGAGTGGGTGGACTTGCGTATGTTCTAAGTCTATGTGGGCCTTTTAAGTGGTGTCTCCTGAAAATCCAGCAGTTTCTCCTGCTGCCCCAATCCCCATTGGTTTTTACAGCAGGGGTACTGGGGATTTATCTTCCCAGTGCTGGAACCCTGGCCTGTGTGTTCTTGCCTGGGGCTGGGATTGCTAGCTCCCAAGGTATCCTTCCTGAGTTTTATCCACCACATATGAACGTGGGACTGTGTGTTCCACTGCTGCCACCACCCCTGCCTCTCCGTGTCACACTGCCTATCCACCCACCTCTACCCCTCCTACCTGTCTGGACGAATATGGCTTCTTTAAGTCCTTAGTTATCCAACTTCCATACAGCTCAATTTTCTGATGGTTCTGGGAGTTTATTCTGAGATCTGATTGTAATTCTTTCTATGGTTGTGTGAGGAGGCAAAGCATGTCTACCTAAGCCTCCATCTTGATGAGAAGTAGTCCCAAATACAACTCTTAGTAAGACAGTATTAAAAGGAAGCTTTTTGGACTTGAGAAAATGTATCTCTCAAAAAGCATCAGCAAAATATCATATTTTGCAAAAATAGTAAGAGACTTTTAAAATCAGAAACAGAGATATAGTATCACCACCATTATTCAATTCAATTTTGAAGATTTCAACTAGAGATTTTAAATTTAAAAAATTAAATGCAATATGAATACTAGAAGAAAGAAACTAAATTCTCTTTATTTATTGATGAATCATTTTCACCCTAGAAAAACCAAGCAAATCAACTAAAAAATTGTTAAAATTAAGTTGTCAAAGGTAACACCTCCAAGGATTTGACACTGGATATGATACCTGAAGGGTAAGAAGCTGACCCTACAAAATCTAACGGGGTATTGTACGTGTGAGCATGTAAGTGCATGTCTGAGTATGTCTTTGCATATTCATGTGTATGTCTGTATCTATGTGTGTGCTGTATGCATGTTTCTGTATATATGTAGGCCCATATACATATACACAAATACATATATACATATGTATGTTTATCTATGATTGTATGTCTACGTATACGTGCACACATGTTCATAGATAAAGGAATAGGAAGCATTTCCCTCAAGAAGAAGCAAGAAATTCAAAGGCCTTGGAATATGAGAAAATTTGATGTTCCTAGGGACCAAAGGGCCCTGGGAAGTTGGAGGTTAATGGTCCAAGAAAATTCATAGAACATAGGGTCTGAGGGGCAGACAGAGGCCAGGTCATTAGAATCTTGTAAGGCACTAAAGGAGTCTAGATTTTGCTCAAGGTAAAGCGTCTGATGAATTATTATCAGGAGAGTGACATATCCAATTTATATTTTTAGTATTTTACCATGACTGCTGGGCAGGTAACCATTGTTCTAGAATCAGAAACTGCTTAGGAAGCCTCTTGTGGTTGCTCATGTGACAGCAACGGTGGCCTCACTTGGATGCTGCTAAGACAATAGAGAAAAGTAGACAGATTTAATATGTATGTTGAAAGTTTAACTTTTAAACACACTATTGAAGTGAATGGAGGGGGTCAAGTAAAAGGGATTTTAATGATACAATGAGGAACTCAGTGGGTGGATGCTTTTGTTCCCACTAATAAAATAAGGAATATTGGGCTCAAAGTACATAAGTGGAGGTGATGAGAGGTACAATTTAGAAATTCATTTTGGATGTACTAGATTGACATACCAATTAGAAATCCAAGTAGAGATGTCAAGGTCAACAGTTGAAGAAATTGTGTGAGGTTTGGAGGATATGTCCAAGCTAGAGGTATGAATTTGGAAAAATCAACATTTAAGTGGCATATTAAGCTACATAGCAAAATGAAATCACCCTGGTAGATATAGAGGGAAAACAGAGAACATAACCTAAGCCTGATCCTAAAGGTATTGCAACATTTATACCTTACAAATGACAATATGAGAGATGGTAACAAAAAAGTAGAAAGAAAAGCAAATGAAATGTCACCAAAAAATAGACAAAAAGTGATTCAAACAGGAAAGACATTCAATTGGGTCAAATATGCTAAAAAAATTGACAAGAAGAAGCCAAGACCAGATTGCAGTATGATAGAAAAAAATGGAAGATAAGAAAGTAGTTAGATGCCCACAGTGTAAGTAACACTATTGAGAAGCTTTGCCACTGAAAAATGGGACCACAACAGGAAGGTGAGAGTCACTGTGCCAGTGCTTCTTATACTTTACTGTGCAAATAAATAACCTGGGACTCTTGTTACAATTCAGATTACGATTCTGTAGCTCAGAGATTTTGCATATGTAATAAATTTCCCACAGAGACCATGATACATACAGGTTGACACATTCAAGCAGCAAGACTATATACTGTTTAATGAAAGATGAAAGTGAGGTACCTGGGATCAGGCTGTCAAATCAGACCCACAGAAATCAGAAATGTTTCCTAGTGACAAGCTTTATTAATAATCTCAAAAGCAGACAAGTGAAAAAAGAGGTCTGGGACATAAGTCATAACTCCTTTGCCACATGGAACACATGTTCTCTGGACCAAAATAATAAATGAATATTTTTTTAAGGGAGTCCTCCAAGTGGTGTTCATGGGTTATTGCCTCTCTGTTGAGAGCATTTAAATTCTGCAACATCTCCATTTTATACACAGAGAGTTATGTAGCTTACATGATATTCTCCAGGGAACTGCCTTATAAACCAAAATATTCTAGATTTTTAACTATGAGAAATCCTTTAGCCAGGGACACCCTGTTGACAGCATTCTGTAGATAGTAAATACCATTAGTCTATTTACCTGGAGATTTAATTGGCAAGTGGGTTGGACCACATTGCCTACTTTCCTTTCCTTCCCCTGAAGCCATCATTACTCCCCACAAGAAGGAAGTGAATGATCCCCAGGCCAGCTGCCTTCAGTCATTCTCTGCAACAAAGTTACGGTGAAACCCTCACCAGCCTCCTACATCCTACATCAAGAACCAAGAACTTATTTCCATTCTTGAGGGAGAATTATGGGAGTAAACACTCTTCTAGTCTCTCCCTTCTAATCTCACTACTCTTCTCTAGAAAAGATGTGACTGTCTGGTGAGACAGAGGAGCCTTCACTTGCTGGACCATCATCAGCTAGTGGGGCAAGTTGCCAAATTAAAAACTCTTCCCTCTCTGTGCCTGGCTCAAGCTTAGTCAGGTTTTCTGCCTAAGCAGATTCTGCGTTCAGAACTGAATCTCCCCAAGAGCAAGGAGGTGGGTCACAGTAATTGGTCAAGTCAGTATAGGTGGGAGGTTGAAGGCCCTAAGAGAGCTACTTTCGAGAAGGGCAGGGCCTCTAGAGAAAAGCTATGCTCCTAACTTGTCTCCTTGAATTCTTAAATAAAATTGAACTGAAGAGCAGATGAGTGTGAAAATTCCCTCTTTTAACCTCAAGAATATTATTTCTAAAAAGCATGGGGTGGGGGTGCTGTGTGTGTTTGTGAAACAGGAAGCGGGGAGGGGTAGAGATACAGGAAGGAGGCTGGCAAGAGGAATTTTGTCTTCTTTAACTAACCTAGATACAGAAAATTTGGGAAGAGTACACTTCCAATCCCACCCCAAAAACATAGTTATTCGTCTCGTATGCTGTTCACCTTTGACAACATGCATTAAGCTCTGGGAGTGGAGAATACTGTCTCTGCAAAATCCAGTGTGGACAAACCCAATGCCCATCTTTGATGCTAACTGAGCTGAGGAAATGCTACTGGCCCCTCAAAGCATTTATAATCCTCTTATTTCTGATACCTCTTTCCCTGAGGCTGTCTAGGAAACAAGTGCTCCCAGTTGAGAAGGCACAGTAGCTGGGAAGCTTCACTGAGTCCTTGCTGAGTCCTCACCTTTATTTTTCCTCTCTCTGAGTACAATGCCTTGTTCTGTGTCTCCAATAAACCCACTTTTTTCCCAACAGGAGGGTCTCTGTTTACTTTATTATGTGTACCTGTGTCAGGAAATTCAATGCGAGGTTCACAAACATATAATAATAGAAAAGTAACCCATTAAATAGATATGGTGGGCCAAGATGGTGAATAAAACAAGGGCTCTCACTACACAGGGAATAACGAACTAAATGGTATACCACACTATTTCACACCATTCACTAAGTTCCAGTAGCAGAAGAGGGGGAAAAACTTCAAAATTCAAATTACTGTAATTATATATTCATATCTGCAGTTCACAATTATCTGTGTTTTAGAGTTGAGAAAAATAGTGTTATGAAGAAAAAATTAACAATGAGAAAATACAGTTAAATCAAGAGGAAGTATTGGAATAATCTATCAATAAGTGAATTTAAATTAATGCTGAATATGTGTAATATAGAATATTAGTCCTTCAATAAAACACTTCAAATTTTTATGTATTAATGTTGAAAAATGCTCACAGTATAAGTAAAAAGACAAGCCATAAAACACAACATATAAAAGACTGGATTTTTAAAAATTCACATGTGTGTATATGCATGCATAAGTATACAAATATAATATGTTTACATACATACATAGAAAAACAAGGAAGAGTACGCACTAAATTGTCAAGAGCAGTTACCTTTGTAAAGTAATATTGGGTGTCTGGAGAGGTCAGATAGACTTATCCCTTTTAATCTTTTATATGCCTTTTTTGCACATTAGATAAGACAGATGGAAAAACACAGTACCACGCATGGGTATACTTTCCTATAGTTAAGCTGAATTGGGAATATTATAATGTTTCCCAGCACTTTCCTCATCAAAGGGAACTATGTGGCTCTATAGCAGTGTCTTCACTAAATGGGAAGTAAGTGGGTGCTCTCTTCTGCCTGTTGTTCCCTCTCGAACATATTACCTCTATCAGCACGCTAACGTGACAAACCATAAACCGTACTTAAAATAAGTTTCCCTTGCTCTCACATCCCTCCAGCCATCACACCATTTCTCTGCTCACTTTTTTTCTACTTCTTTACTTCTTGTTTTCTCTTTGGTCAAATCCAGTACGCTTTTTGTCCCCGTCACTTCTCTTGTGCCTGTCACCAGTGAGCACACATTGCCAAACCTGAAGACACTTCCCTGCCTTCCTCTCTCTTTACTGGTCAACAGAATTTAATAGAGGTGACCATTTCCTGACCCTTGAAATACTTTATTCATTTGACTTCCATGTCTCCTAAGGCACTATTACCAGGTACTCGAACTATTTCTTGGCCTCCTCTGCTGGATCTTCTTCCTTTTTCATGTTCCCTAATGCTGGAGTGCCCTTGGACTCAATCCTTAAAGCTCTTCTCTACCCACATTCACTCCCTATGTGTTTACATCCAATCCCATGGCTCTAAATTCTGTGGGGCATAATTTGGAGTAATGACAGCTTTTGTAGTAAACCCCCAAATTACAGTAAATAAGCAAAATAAAAGTTTAATTCTAGATAACAGCACAATACAGAGTTTACTGATATGTGAACTATTATTTAAGAAAGAATCAAAAATCTTACGATCAGAAGTGTTTTATATGACTTTCTCTTTCAATTCTTACTCCCACCCTTGGAACTTGATGTTTAAGTTATTCTTCGTTCATTGATGTTTTATTACTATCATTAGTAATATGATTATATAGGTGGGTGTCCCACAGGAGCATGTACTTACCAGGAGGCAGGGTATACATGCATCACATGAAGGTTTAGCGCTTGCTGTTATAGCTCAGTGGATTGGGTGCTGAATGTGAAGCAAAGTGTCGCTGGTTTGAGTCCCAGTCAGGGCACATGCCTGGGTTGCGGGCCAGGTCCCCAGTAGGGGGCATGTGAGAGGTGACCACACATTGATGTTTCTTTTCCTTTCTCTCCCTTCCTTCCCCTCAGATTGAGAGTGGGAGGTGGGGCTGGGTGGGGCTGGGGAGAGTGTTGGTGGGAAAATGTTAACCAAAAAAAAAAAAAAATAGACAGGGGAGCCTAAGAACAGTATAGGAAATTGAGACACCAAAGAACTGATACATACAACTCATAAACATGAACTAAGAGGTTTGGGGATGATGGGATGTGGTGCAGGGCAGAAAGGATAAAGGGGAGAAAAAAATGGGACAACTGTAATAACATAATCGATAAAATATACAATAAATAAATAAATAAAATCTTTAAAAAAATAAGTTTAGTGGCTGGAAAACTGGATAAAGCACATAAAAACAAGTAGAGCCACTGGCAAAGATGTAGTATGATCAAGGTGGCCAAGTTAGTAGATCAGTACAGAAAAACTACTTTAATTCAATGTAAGGCCAATGCTCTTGTGAATGAATATTCAGATCCACCTGATGCTGTCATGGCTTTTGCCAATTTCACAGGTATAAGTGGAATCGAAAGAGCATATGAATTTCAAACATATTTGTCAAGAGGGCAGAGAATGTATATTATTCAGAAAAAAAAATGACCAAAGTTCAGATGGTATAAACTTAAAAATTTGCTCAGCAGCACAACAAATTAATTAACTTATGTCACTGCAGTAAGTACAGTAACTTATAATAACTACAACAATGATATGTCGGTGTTCTAGATGCTCCTCATAGCTTAACATATATATCATTCTTACAACAATTCTATAACACAAGGAACTGATTTCCCATTATATAGGTGAGGGAACTGAGGGACAGAGTAATAAGCTGGCTTGCTCAAGTTTCACAGTAAGCTACTGGTTTCAAACCCAGGCAATCTAGTCCCAAAGCTTATGATCCTGAACAATGTGCAATACTATCTCCAAGATATTAAAACTATAAATTCTCAAAAGATAAAACAGGAGTTAACATTTATAGAATTTATACGATTTCTGAAATTTAAAAATTAATATTTAATGCCTATGGCCAATATACATTGGGTTGTAGAAATTTTAGAAAATCTGCTTTGTTGAATTTAATAATAAAAATATAGGGACTTAAAAACTTTGCTTAAAAAGAGAAAACATCTAAAAAAAATCAAAGAAAAGGAAACAATCATGCCATCTTCTCAGTAATGGCAAAGTTTTCAGTTGCCACATTAATAAGCAATAACAAATAACAATTTGAAACCCTCGAATCTAAGGAAAGTTTAGTTCCAGGTACTGAATTTTAACCATATTCCTTAGCAGTATCATTACCAAAACAGCAAAGCATGGAACACCGTATTTCTTCTATCACAAGTACACACACCTTATCAGGGAAACAACACATCTAAATTTACACTGCTAGCATAGAGTAAAAATGTAAATATGAAGCAGTACAGAAAAATATTCCAGAGAATAGGTAGAAATTAAACAACGACTATGTTTCATTAGCCAATGATGTGCCCACCACAAATTCTACCGTCACTGTTGTCACTGAAGTCCATCCTGTCTACTTATCTTTCTGCATTACAAAGACTGGAGAAAAAAAATTAAAACTTGACTGATTTTTTGTTCACATTAATTGTAGACTCCCCCTTATAGGACTAAGCTACCTAGTGCAGGATGAGTGGCAGTAGGGTATTTTAGCCAGACACATCATTCTCCCCAGCTGTTGTAAAACTGCTTTGCTTCACTTCTCCGGAAGCCTTAGTGCCAAACGGGTTCCTTGCAGGCCCTCTCTGCCTCCTCTGCAGACGAGACTATGCGTGGGCACTCATGGTCTGACCACCGCCCAGACTCAGCCTGAGCCACTGCTTCTGGCCTCACCGTCGCTGGATCAGTTGTATTAAACACCTGTCATTTGCTAGGTTCGTGTCTGGATGGAGTGAAACTTTGGTTCCTCTTGAATTACATAAAAATGTTAAGAGTATATACACTCATCGAATAGCACTTCCTCACAATAAAGTTGTCAATTATTCTTAATAAATATTTTTGAAAATAGGAAAAATCGAAAAGTATTTTAGCAAGTCATCATTAATAATCTCACCAATAAGAAATTATTCCATATGGTTTTCTTTTAAAACTACTGCATATATCTAAAATCACAGTTTTCAATACATATATTTCAGATAACATTGTTCTGTAAAAATGTGAATGCCATCATCATATTCCATTGTATGTATATACAGTATTTCACTTAGTTCTTTCATTATTATTGAACATCAAGTTCATAATTTTTCATTCATGTAAAGAAAACCAGTGAACACTTGAATATAAAAAATGGTCCTTCTTTCTGATTTTGTCTTTAATATTAATTTGTAGTGTGCAATTAATAAACCAAGCAACTAAATATTTTCACCTTCGTAAGTCTGTTGTTACATACATTAAACTTGTGTCGTAAAGGACTGTGCACCAATCACTGAGCACTCTCACTGGGAATGTACAAATTACCCACCTACCAAAGCGTCATCAGCCTTATGTATTTCCTCACGTATATTTTGCTGGTTTGATGAGTGAACATGGTATCTTGTTCCATAAACCTAAATTTATTTGATAGCTCCTAGTGAGAAATGATTTTTGATTTTTACATTATTATGACTCTATTTGATTAATCCTCCAGAGAATCTGGATTGATATATATTTAAGTTACTCTTTTTCCTGTTTTCTAATTCATTCATTCATTTCATCTTTAATTTTACAGTTTAATTCTTTTTATCTTTAGGCCTTTTTTACTTCTTCCGCTTCTAAATCCCTGTTTAAAAGTCAAATTTATGAATTTTCTGTCATTCTAATTCTAATTCTAATACTTTACTTTTAAAAAGGGTTCTAGGTATGAGGTTCTTTGATTTCATGTCAATATTTATTATTATCTGACCATATGTGTTACTATATTTTGACATGGATAATGCACACTTTTTGCCCAAGTTTTTGAGGGAAATATAAGTATGTACATTATACTTGGGTAGTACTAATTCCGTATCTATATAAATGTTTTTAATTCTTTTATTTATGCCTATATGTTAAAAGTGTAACTCTAGAAAGCAATAATGATACTCATATGCCAAATAATACATTCGAATGTAGTAATTGGTTTCGTTTCTCAATATAAATAAAAAATTGAATTAAAAAATTAAAACAGAAGATTTTTTTCTTGAAATTTTGGGCCAAAAATGTGGGTGCACATTATACACAGCAAAATATGGTAATTTGTGAATATATTTTACAATTTTTATAGTTTAGATATTACCAGTTTAACTTTCATTATTCTCCAATCCAATTTTACTGAATTCTGGTCAAAAAATATAGTCTGTATAATTTCTGTTGATCATCTATGCAAATATTTCAGGTCAATTCCTTATTAAGATAAAAATAGCCACTCTTATTTTCCCTCACCAGATGAATTTACTGCAGAGCATTTACCATTGTGAACAATTACATAACTCTTAGCATGTTCACCTGCTTATTATGTTCCCCGACTATGCAGTTAGCTCTATAAGGATAACCATCAGGATATATGCATTGCTTGTCACTGATTCCCAGAGCCTAACTGTGTTTAGGTTCCAATGGGTGGTCATAGGGCAAGGGCTAAAAGGGTGAAGAGTGCCAAAAAATGCCATGGTTGCTAGTATACACACCTAAGAGGTTGCCGTGAGGAAAAAGTCAATATTGGCCTTAAGCAAGAGACACCAGCATTGCTTGCCTTCTGCCTGGTCTGACAATCTAAACAAAGAAGGCAGACTGTTGCAATATCTTCACACCCATTTCCGCACTGGGTGTGCTCTTTTGCTTCACGGGGAAAATTGTGCACAGGCTATGGATTGATTTTCTTTTTGTTTGCTTGTTTCTCTGTGTGTGTGTTGATGATGATGATGTGTTGGGGTGTTGCGCTCTCTATGCTTATATTCTCTAGTATATAAACCTTCCAAGACTGGCAGTCAGTAACTTATTATAGTAGATTATTGTTGCAAGTTTTAATTTATTTTAAATTTTCAGGGGATTGTAATAAAAAGTTTGGAGAGACTGCATTAAGAATTTCTAGTCCAACACTGTTTTAACCTGAAGCCTGGATGGGATTGGATGTTACTTCTTATACTTGGAATTGCTATGCTGTTGAGATAAGATTTCAGTTAATACATTTGTTGTATCATAAACACACATGTCAGTTAGAGCACTGTTTTGTCTCTTTACTCAACAGCTTCCACAAGCTGTTATTATCCACACAAATTGGAAAACTCGTTTTGATTAACTATGTGAAAAAAAATGTTTACAGTGGATGAGATTTCATTGTATGTTATCACCCTTTCTTTGAGAAGCACAATGAGAAATGAGTTGACCAAGGGACAGAATTTTCAAATCTTTCTTTAAGGGATCACTTTATTACTAACAATAATGAAAAAATAAGCCTTCTAATGATATGCTTGTTTTCTAATGACATATCTTTCTTCTTAGTGCAGATTGACATTATCATCTTTCTTCTCCTAAAGAATAATCTCTAGCTTCAAGATCTATTATAAGCATTACCCCTCTGGTTTCTATCTTCCCAAAGTAAAGTAGGAGTCCTGCTTTCTATTCTCCCACAGAAAGTTATTCAGGTCTTTTCATATCACAATTACCTACTTTTCTTGTTATATTGTAATTGTCTGCTCATCTTTCAAGTCCCCACAAAGAGATTTTGAAGGCTTTAACATTATTACTCATTTGTATAGCCTCATGATTACCACAGTGTCTAGGAAATAGTAACAGTCAATAAATATGGGTAAAGAGAAGAAAGGAGATACAGAGGGAACAAAAGAAGGAGAGGAGAAGAGAAGAAGAATGGTATAAAAATAGCCTGAATCTAATTTGATATGGTAAGCATGTGTGAACAAGCAGAAATGAACTCATAGAGAGCAAATTAAAATCATGAGAAGATTAATGACTGCTCAGTCTTCTCAAAATCTGTTGCAGGGTAGTTAATAATCCTCATCAAAGTATTCTAGTCCCTTCTAGACAAGCAACTTTACTTTTACTATATCTGCCTCACTATTTGTAGTTATTTGCTTTCTTTTGCTATCTAATCAAGAAATGAGTAGCAGACTGAATATATATATATATAGTAAGCACACAATAATATATACTGATTAAATCAATGAGTGAATGAATGAAAACATAACAAATGAGTACCTACAACAGAAAGTTAAAAACTACCTTGCTTACTTACTCAGAATTTTTATAATGTGCTTGAAATACACTAATTCTTTAGTAAATTTATTGATAGTTGATGGTGCAATACTGAGAGGGATGTATTTTGTAAAAGTTGTTAATTAGAAAGAGACAAATTCACCACAATTGCCCTTTGTGTTCAAGTGAAAGCTGTTGACAGCCGTATTCAGGTGTATCTAGATCAATAACTTTCTAGTCACTGGTTTGGCTCTGTTGTCTAAAAAGCAAAGGATTTGTTATTTAGCAAGTGAGGATAACACTTGATTGACTCTACTAAATTATATTTTGTTGACCTGCCAAAGTGAATTTGTCATTAGCATTCATTAGAAGCACACACATACAATCCCTCTAAAAGGCTTAAGCATCCTAAATTGTTAGTGGTATTTTCTTTTCACTCATTAATAGTGTAACCAGAAAACACAGAGCTTTGGAATCAAAGGCCTATGAAAAAATGTCAGCTCTTTCTCCTTTATCTGTTGGCCCTAGGCATATAGTGTAACCTCTCTGAGCTTCAATGTTCCAATATATAAAATGGTGACAATGGTGCTTTCATTGTAGGATTATTATGAGATTCAAATGAGATAAGAAATGAAAAGAATTGCCTGTACCCATTATCATGTCTGGTGTTCATTAGGTACTTCATAATTTTTTAAAAACAGAATCCTTTAGAATTAATCCCATTACAATAACTTTGAAGTTTTTTCTGGATAGATTTATGAAAGCATGTATTCAATGGACATGTGCTGGGAGACTATTGTATGAAAGACTTATATTTGATAGACACTAAAACATTATAATTCCTGTTTTCAAGGGGATTATGATTCACTTAGAGAGATAAAATGCATGCACTTATGACTAAAATACTATGTAAGATGTTCTATGATTAGATATTTTTTATCCTTCTTCCATAGCAAGATTTAAGCATCTCCCCAAAATTAGTGTCTTTGATCACTTGAATGCAAATCCTTGTTATTTTTTAATCAAACAGTGTTACTCTAATGACTTCCTATCACAATTGACTAGCGAAGTCACTCTAATAACTAACATATTAGTTCTCCATTGTAACAACAAACTTTCAATCCTCTCCTTCTCTAGGTATTTAAAAAGCCAAAATTTGTAAGAGTATTTTCAATAGTTCTTTTTATATTATTAGTGAAGATGTCTTCCAATTCCTAAGACAAGCATTATTGTGATAAGCAAATACAAAGGCTCCCAAACTGGCTTTGTTATTATGAGTTTGTTTTTTCCCCCCGGAGTCAAAATCATTCTATGATGCATAAAGGAAAAGAGATTCATGTTAGTATTTTGTGAGCTGGGCATTTTGTTACTAAAGTAAGTGAAGGGGAAATAAAAGATGAGAGGGTGGTGAAGAATAAGGATTAATTGAAGTGTAAGGGTAATAGATAAGCTAATAATGAATAGAGAATGGTTCAGGCTGAGAACACACATGGGAGGTTTAAACATATTAACTCATATTTGAATGCTTAATGCCAATGGAAAGATGCTTTAAGCTCTACAGAGGGATGCCAGTATGTCACATTAAAAATCTGAACTATAATACTTAAATTGTTGCCCCCAAAAGACTGTTTCATGCTTTAGTCATGTAAACATTATTCACAAAATGTTTTGCTAAATGCATTACTAATTAGAACATGTCATTTTATCTCAATTAACTAAACAAGTAAAAGTTTTGCAGTTATATGTTTTTTTCTAAAATACATAGTATGTAATTTCTGTTTCTTAGAAAGAAACTAGACTGCCATTAAACTGTGGACAAGCTCTCACATTTTCCTGACAAATGTGCTTTAGCCATTCCCTTCACTGCCCTTTATAACACCATTCAACAGCTCTGTCCACTTATAAAAGTTATTTAACGTTACTGACCCTCAGTGTCTTCATCTATCAAGTGGAGATAAGATCCACATCTTTAAATGTGAGATAATATATGTAACCCGGGAAATATTACATGCATAAGTATTGCTATTATTAGTATTACTACTTTGTTATTTCTTCACTCTTCTCTGCATTGGGAACAGTTATGTGACTACTCTCCTCTACTATGAAGGATATCATACTGAATACATAGCATTATAAACCAGAGCTCCAGAAGCAAGCTCCTAACAAAGTTCAATAAAATGCAGAGAAAAAAGAAAATGAGAAATAAACTGCTCTTTAATAAACAGTAGTATTCTACGATCCTTTGAAAATAAATAAAAAATTAAGTAAACATCCTTCCATAAAAACAACTACAGAAGTGATTTCATACTGGAGCTTTGGAAAAACAAAATCAGTTCTTTGTGCTGGTCTAATCCAGATTCCAGGGCCAAAATATAAAATCTCTAAAACTAGTGGGGGAGTAACAAGTAATAATTTCATGGTACGAAGTTAGCTTGAAGCCAAGAAAAAGAGAGATCCAAGTGGAAAAATAGAAGTGAAATTGTATGGTGTTTGTCTTTTTCTGACTGGTTTATTTCACTTAGCATAAGTTCTCTAGGTCTATCCACACTGTCGCAAAGAGTGAAATATTCTTTTTTACTGCTGAGAAGTATTCAATTGTGCAAATGTCCCATAGTTGTTTTATGCACTCATCTACTGATGGACACTTGGGCTATTTCCATATCTTGGTGATGGAAAACAATACTGCAATGAACATAGGGGTGCTTATGTTCTTTTGAATTAGTGTTTTAGGTTTCTTCAGATATATTCCCAGAAGTGGGATCGCTGGGTCAAAAGGCAGCTCCATTCTGATTAAACAAATTGACCTAACAAGCAAAATAGAGATGGACTCACAGATAGAGAACAGGATGACTGCTAAGGTGGGGAGGGGAGGGGATGGTGGGACTGAGAAAAAACAAAAAAAGAACTCATGGACATGGACAACAGTGTGATGGTTACTGGGGGAGAGGAGTATAAGGGGACTAAATGGTAAGGAAAAAAATACAATAAAAAATAATTTAAAAGAGAAAAACAGAAGTAAAATCTAATGAATAAAAAATTTATAAAACACAATTTTGTAATAAACGGAGCAACTGTTCTAGGGATGAAGAGAAGTACTTTTATTTGTGTAATATTTACAAAATTTTAGTGATATTAGAAAGCTTGCTTGTGATAGTCCCCTCAGAGAATCAATCAATTTTTAATGCACATTTTCAAAAGACATTTTAGTCTTTTAATAGAAGTTATATTCTTTTAATAGCAGGTATATATTCCATTTAGAATATACGGGGAGTTTTTCAGCTTTATTTGCCTTTTAACATTATATAAGCCTGTGCAATGAAAGGCAGCTTTTGGAAAGATGCAGGCACATTGTTAAGAAGCTAAGAAGCTAAAAATAAAGTTGAGAGGCAATAATAGCATATTTTTTTTAGAGCTGGAACCACGCACATCTACAAAGCAATAATAATCAAATGTAACAAGCGCTGCCACTGTCTCTAAAAAGGAAAGCACAGCATGTGCTATGGAACAGTCCCAAATAAATTAGCAGATCCTCTGAAACTGCAAGGCACAGTTCCCAAGGAATACACAACACTCGAATGTACAATAAACAGAAGAAAACATGAGAAAGAAATCATGTATATTCCAGTCACTGAGGCTAGCTAAAAGCTTGCTTAATTGACATCACACAAAAGGGCTTCTCCTCCGGAGTGCTGTGGGCGGCAACCTTCTACATCAGTACTTCATTTATTGTAGGGCAATTTCTTAGGCGATTAAGGGCTGCCTCTCGGGGAGCATCTCACCCCCCACCCCATTACGTTCTGCTCCACTGTATGATCCAGCTACAGATGCTATCTACCAATGAAGAAGAAAGAGAGGCATTAATT
Source organism: Mormoops blainvillei (assembly GCA_004026545.1). NCBI lineage: Eukaryota > Metazoa > Chordata > Mammalia > Chiroptera > Mormoopidae > Mormoops > Mormoops blainvillei. The sequence continues at coordinate 44,784 of PVJD01006965.1, read as the reverse complement.
AGTTTCAACCAAGGCTTGCTACTCCTCTACCTCACTCATAAGAAAGCAGCAAGAACAACAGAGTCATCAGAGAAGGCAGTAGCAGCAGTGGAGTAAGATTGTTCAGTCCTCTGTGAGAGGATGAAGTTACACGTCATCCTGTGAGGAACTGAGGATATACTCAAAGAGGGAAACGTGGCTTTTATTTAGGAATGCACCTATACTAGCAGAACCTTATTCTGGAAAAAAGAAAAAGGATCTCCATTAGATATGTACATGAATATCCTCAAAGAAAAAATGGTTACATGTTTTCAACACTGGATACAGTAGATAATATCCATTTATCCACCAATATGATCCCTAATTCTATCACTGGCATTGTATAGCTCTGAGAAATACACAGGCATATACATTAATAGCTCTTGAGAAAATGGCCCCCATTGTCATAGGTGTCTAATTCCTCTTCTAGAAATGCTATCATTATTGTATTATGTGAGAAGTAGATATAATTCAGTCTGTCATAAAAAAAGACATAATTCACTATGACAAAAGCTAGCTCTCATTCATTCATTTAAAATTATATTTATTTAGTGCTTTCCATGTGTCATAATGCCAGAATATATTACTGATGTTGTTCAGCTGAATTAAACACATACACATACAAACATAAAATGTCCTCCATTATCATGCAGGGTCCAGCACAAATAACAACCTTTTTTTATTACAAAATCTTTTATTAAAAAATCATAAGTATGTAATTCTGTAACATAACTATATCACACTCAAGTACATGATATGACATTTCAGGTGAAATGTTCAAATTATTGTCCAACTCGTGTGAGATATTCACATACCCAACCAGTCACACTCAGGCAAGCCTTACTTCTGCCACGCCTTGTATGTGTATAATTCCTATTATATAAATGATATCATTTTTCTTTTTTCAAGTTTTTAAAAATTTTATTTTTGTTTACTCTATTACAGTTGTCCCAATGTTTCCCCTTTTGCCCTCTTCCACCTATCTCACCCTCCCCACCCACAGTCAATTCCCACACTGTTGTCCATGTCTGTGGGTAATTCGTACATGTTCTTGGCCCAGTCCTTCCCCTTCTTTCCACCATTATCCCCTTTCCCCTCCTTTCTGGTCGCTTTCAGTCTGTTCCATGTTTCCATGACTGTAGTTCTATTTTCTTCTTTAGTTTATTTTGTTCATTCGATTCTTCTTCTAGGTGAGATGATATGGTATTTGCCTTTTACCACCTGGCTTATTTCACTTAACATAATAGTCTCCAGTTCCTTCCATGCTGTCACAAATGGTAGGAGCGTCTTCTTTCTTTCTGCTGCATAGTATTCCATTGTGTTGATGAACCACAGTTTTTTGATCCATTTGTCTACTGATGGGCACTTAGGTTGTTCCCAACACTTAGCTATTGTAAATAGTGCTGCTATAAACATCAGGGTGCTTAAGTTCTTTGGAATAGGTGTTTCCGCACTCTTAGGGTATAGTCCCAGCAGTGGAATTCCTAGATCATAAGGCAATTCCATTATTAATTTTTTGAGGAAATTCCATACTGTTTTCCATAGTGGCTGCACCAATCTGCATTCCCACCGACAGTGTACTAGGGTTCCCTTTTCTCCACATCCTTGCCAGCACTTGTTTTTTGTTGATTTATTAATGATGGCCATTCTGGCAGGTGTGAGGTAACATCTCATTGTGGTTTTAATTTATGTTGCTCTGATGGCTAGTGATGCTGAACATCCTTTCATGTGTCTCTGGGCCATCTGTATGTCCTCCTTGGAGAAGTGTCTGTTCAGGTCCTCTGCCCATTTTTTGATTGGATTGTTTGTCTTCCTGGTGTTGAGTCATGTGAGCCCTTTATATATTTTGGAGGCCAAACCCTTGTCCAATGTATCATTGGTAAGTATATTCTCCTATATAGCTGCTTCCCTTTTCATTTTGATGGTAGTTTCTTTAGCCATGCAGAAGTTTTACAATTTGAGGTAGTCCATTTGTTTATTTTTTTTCATTTATTTCCCTTGCCCTAGGAGATATATCATCAAAAATATTTCTATGTGGGAGTACGTGGGAGATCTGAAATTTTACTGCCTATGTTTTCCTCTAGGACTTTTATGGTATCAAGACTAATATTTAAGTCTTTTTTCCATTTCAAATTTATTCTGTATATGGTATATGGTGTAAGTTGGTCATCTAGTTTCACCTTATTCTGTTACACTAAAAATGGAGACATCTGGGCCTCTCATGATAAAGATATAATTCACACTGAAAAGAGCTAGATCTTACTTTTATTTATTCATACATTCAAAAAGTAGTTATTGAGAACCTTCAATCAATCCAGAGTAGTCTATGGTCCCAGAGAATACAATATGGAATGAAGAGGGCACAGGGATGGTCAGGCTTTAAACCAGCAACTGCTATTCCAGAGAATGAGTGCTCAGTGAAAGGCAGTGAAGGGTGCCATGGTGGCACCTAGGCTAGTGATGATTAATCTGAAAATATTTCTCTATGGACTTAATATCTGACTCAACAAGCAAGAGAAATCGTTTTCAGCAAAAGGAACCGCATATGTAAAAGTGCTAAGGTACAACACAGCTAGTGTCTTTTTTTAGGAAGAGAGAGAGGACATATATATGGACATACTAAAAAGTGGTCAGAAACAGGGCAGAAGAGATCAGCAGGGTCAAATTTGAAGTTCTTTTATCACCTGATGTAGGGTTTGAATTTTATCCCAAGCGTAATCTAATCAGATAAGTGGCAAGATCAGATTTTACCCCTCAGCTTGTGGTTAGAGAGTAAATTTGAAGAAGATAGCCCTGGTGTCAAAGACACTGAATGTGAAGAATCTTAACATATTTATTTAGCATCAGTAAATGAGATTGGCTTGAGCTAACGCAGTTATGGCGAGGCTGAAAGAAATATATGGAGAAATAACTGGATGGCAAAATCCGCAGGTCATGGACAAATATGCACAAAGAAGATACAGGGGAAGCAGAATCGAGGACGGCACCCATCCGAACGGGGAAACTGGGAGAATGGTGCTACCAACTGACAAGACAGTAGCACACGAGGAGAGGGAGGTTTAGGGCTCCAAGGAAGATGGTAAGTTGTATTTTAAACTTGGCAAATGAAGGTGCCAGTAGACATCTAAATAGAGATGTCCAAAAAGATGTCCAAGTGGTAATATCTGGGTCTGAGGTTCAGAAAAGGGTCTATGTTTGAGATATAAATGTGAAAGCAATCAGCACTATTAAGTTTGTGATGTCACATAAGAGCATGTAGCTAAGAGAACAGAACTTGAAAAGTTATTGATTTTAAGGCAAGAGATAGCCACAGAGGCAACTAAAGTGGTCATGGAGGGAGAGGTATGGTTTTACAAAAGCCAAAAGACTTCGTTTCAAAAACAAAGAAGTAATTTGTACTAACCAATTGTTACTGAGAGACCAAGAAACATGAGGAGTGAGTACATCCATCCTCAAAGAGGTAAAACCTGTTATAGGTGAAATCAATTCTAAACAGATAGATTAAAGATTAAGCTGGAGATGGGGGAATAAGGGTGAGTTCTTTTAGCAGGTACTGTTTAGAGGGAATTTTTTTCTTTTTTTTCAGAAAAGATACTGGAACTAAGGCATAAAGCTAGTCAAGAACCATACACTTTTCTGAACAAGGACTCTTGCCCTTATTTTTTGAAGATGTCAATTTTCAATGTATTTCTTGCATCTGTACATGTCTTAATAACAGAGGCACTGACTACCCTATGTTTCATACCTTTTTCAAGGGTGTTCATACAGCAAAGAGCCTTGGATAATACAAAGAGCATCTTTCTCCAATGCTGCTTACTGACCATTATAAGATATTTGGGTTTGGGGATTCTCTCCTATAATATAACACAATACGTGTATAGGTATCACCTGGCCCTCTTCAAGTATCCTTGTGGGAACTGGGACTCAAGGTACTGGCACAGAAAATGATGGCACTCTGGCTGTTGCTATTACTGTGAGTAATTAAGTCTTTTGTCTTTGGCTGAAGAGTTTCATGTTCCTGCCAGGGTCCATGAAACTGTGGTAAGCTAAGCGTTGCCTTATAAGCATCTCAGATTCTTCACAATTCTTGACTTTTAACTGTTTTCACCTTTGCCCTGGTCCTACTCATAGCTTTGGCTTTTCAGGACTTATGTCAACTAAAAAGTTAGAGTAAAATTGTTACTATAAAGAGAAATAGCTTGCTGTTTTATGTTATGTTTTCTGAGATATATACTGTCAACTCCAACGTAAACTATAGACCAGCAGAATAAATTAGAAAAATGAGACTGAGTCCTGCACAACAGTGACAAGCTTACAAGACAATATTTCTTAGTTCTGCATTTGAGCATACCACTTAGAGTGCATATTTCCTGCTCATGTTCACTCTGCATACATATACACAACAATAACTGCACTACCATCATTTTAATGCCAAGTTACCTATAGACACAGACATATGATTTTAGTAAAACACCACAGGCTGAATAAGTTATGAATGATGGAGGCTCTTTGGAAATCCATTATAATTCTTAAAAGAAGGGTTTCTAATCTAAAGATGGTTATTAATTTTTTTGAAAAATTGAAATATAATAGACTTCTTCTATAGGGTCAAATGGAATCCAACTATATCTTGAGTTAAATTCAACACTGACTGGATGAAGTAAGGTGGACTTGAATTGAAGCCATTTATGCTAGCTGGGAGCCTTGTTTTTGAAAGTTATCTAAAATTTTCACCAAGTAATCTAGAATCTCTCAATACTGTTTAATAGATTGTGTTCCCTTATGTAAGATAGACCCTATCAGGCTCAAAATTATAGAAAACCATCAAGTCATGTTGACTTGCACTTCATTACATGTTCAGTAAACAAAAAAAGTAATTAAAAAGAAAATAAAGCTAAAAGAACAAATACTAAAGGGGGTATGTGTAAACAGTTAGGTCAACAGAACATAATAATAAAAAGAAACAAATTGCCATGTTGAAATCATAATGAACAGAGCAGATATTAAAGGGAAAAACAACTAGAAAGATGAGATATTTGTATTCTTTTATGTCTACTGAGACCATCATTATGCTGATTGTTCTCTATCAGATAAAACTTGTATCAGGTTTGACAAGGAGGTATAAGTAATCGAGTAAGTCCTTGAGATTAAGAGCAGGAAGGAGCATTTTTAAAAGTCATGCTAAGCTCCAGGAAACTCATAATCACTGCCAGGAGCATTATGCCCCGAAATCTAAGTAAATTCTCAAAGATAGAGCTAACTAAGTGTAACATGAACATACCATCCAATGAAAAACCACAGCTCAAGAACAGACATATCTATGAAACACAAGATTTTCAGTTTTTATTTTTGCAAAAGTTTTTTTGGAATGTAGTCATTAAATGCCAGAAATTTCTCCTCAGTAGAGAATCTGAGGAGATCCTATAGGTTCTGAGAGTATACCACAGCCTTGGATTATCACTAATGGCCATCTAAGCAGAAATGGCATGTAACATAAAATATTGAGAGAGTAATTATTCCTCTTCACATTTTAAGGTTTTCATTTGTTATTATAAATATTATGTCAACATAATATTTGACAATAGAATACCCTGTATTCTATTACAGGGTATTTTTTCTAGGTAATCAAACAATACCTTTGGTGTGTCTGTTGCCCTTTCCAAACTCCCAAATGGTATCTTCCAAATAAATTGACCAGTATAGGAAATGTTTAATAATCACACTTAAAGCAGGTAAGTTGATAACTGATTATAGAGATAAAGCAAGTTATCAAAAGAGTCATAGGTATACTTGCAACTTTTTCAGAAAATTACTGACTTCGGTCCACGGGGTGCAAAGAAAAGGACAACCTAAAGATGACACTGATAGAAGTTCCCATTCCATTTCACCTGTGACAACCTCAAGTGGTTCGATTACCTAGTATGTGTATACCAAGAACTTAAAGTCTCTACCTCATTGTATGAAAGAGAAAAGCAAAGTTTTTCTGCTTTAGCTGACGTGTAGTCTGCAGAAATATCAGTAGAAGTATTAGGTTTGTTACATTCATTCTCTAAGTACTTGATCAGTCTGATTCATTTCTGCTCATCTGCTCTATCATCTTTTCATTGGAGAGCACTGTTCCAAGTAATGGGCAAACATCACTAACTCGAACCCAACAATCAAGGAACTGTTATGGTTTATTACTATCCATTTTTAATAAAGGTTTTTTTGTGTGTGTGTCTGTGGTGTATTATGCAGGTACATGAATTTTTGTGGTGTACACATGGGGGAAGAAGAGCAAACAAAACCTATTTTCATGGGTATGGAGAAAAGCTTATGGAAATGTGGAGAAGAGCTTGGATGAATCATTTAACCTGCTCTAATCACATCTTCCTCCAACATAGTTATATTTTTTACATATTTTTAAATCTTGAGAAAATAACCCTCAGTAGTTCCATTAGGATGTTATACATATGGTAAAAGCAAAAATTTTATCCCAAACTCTAAAATCCTTCTTTACTAGTTTACAGGCTTACCCCTTGTCTGACCTTTAGAAAAGCAGAGAAGAATTAGTCAGCATTACCCTTAAAATATATTACTACAATTCCTAATGTATCTTAAGTTGGCATTAACACAGAGATGAAATATATATAAATGAAAGAACTGGAATTAAGGTTAATAAAAGCTAAACGTAAGTCACAGCCCCAACAGTTACTGAGAGAACCTAGGGAAGTCACAATTTAATTCAGCCTTGTTGTCTCAGATGTCACTTGAGGCTACTGAAATACTTGTTACTCTGAAGAGATGTGATTTCAAATGAAATAGTGGAAGTGATAAAGCTTCCGAAGGTCTATAACATTTTAAGTCTTCCATCGCAGAAGCCAGTACCATTCCACACAAATATGAATTTCTCATCTCTATAATTGCATTATGAGTGTCTTTCTGACAAAGTTGATTTAAAAATTATATCTAAATAAAGTAATATAAAGTAGCTAGCTCAAATAATTCAGGTGCATAGTAGATGCCCAATATGCAGATGTAAAGCCACTGTCCCAATACAGATTATATAACAGATGCTCAATAAAACAAAATTATTGCTACTAACAGTGTTTGAAGCAGTAGTAAAGCTACTACTCAATCATGTTTTTGCTTTACTTATAGGAGAAAGAACTGGAACAATTTCTTAATCATCTTGTGCTCCAGACACTTAACATTTGATATCATACGAAACACCTTAACACCAAAAATTAGATATTAGTTTCCCCATTTTGTAGATGTAGAAATAGAGACTTGATCAGATTTTACAATTTGCCAAAAGCTCACATCTCAGAATGAGTTATGTTCAATTTCAAAGCTACTCATGTTCAACTACAATCTATTGCCACCCAGAAATTCAAAGTTATGCCTTGTATCCTTAGGAAAGCATGGCTAATGCTGAATAATTATGTGTACCAGAAAATAATCCTTCTATTTCTACACACTCTTTAGCCATTTACATAGACTTTAAAATTTTAACAACTACTCTCTCAGATTCTTAAAACACACTAAGGGATGAAAGAAAATGTTAATTTTATTTGTGAAACAGAGCTTTAATATTTTGAGTTCTCTAATAAGTATAAAGAATTATGGTAATTCATGTAATTAAAATTTCTTTTGTTGAATAATTCCATTACTTTATTAAAATGCTTCATTAAAGAGAACTACATTCTCTTACATATTTTAGTGTATGTGAACTCTGTTTTCCTGCATCCTCCTTGTAAATATCATCCTACTAATTATATTCCAAAAATGCTTCTCTCCCTAAATAGCTCATAATTATTTAAATAATTAAATAATGGGAGCTGTCCTTGGGGTGTAGCATCTTGTGATTCTCCTGCTCTTTTAACTATGTGCGAATATTGAGATTGCAGTACACATTCAAAGCTTTGAAGACTATTTCAGGTCTATTTTCAACAAAGATAACAAACTGGGCTCCAATAATTCTAATTACTCTAGTATCATATTTCTGGAGAGCTATACTTTATATGTTTTATAAATTTTTCATATTTGTGATTAATGTAATGATATTTATATTCTTTATCCTTATTAGTTATAAAGTCTTCATGGTCATAGAGTGCTGTCTTTTTTATAAATCAGCCCAGTTATTTTTAAATTTTGCATACTATGTTTAGACCTACAAGCTTTAATATGTATTTTGACTAGGTGCTTACCATTGCAATTTCTAGGTAACATACATTAGACAATTCAAATGTAGTCTTACTACAAAATAGCAATGGAAAATGCATCTATAGAAAAGGATACATTAGAAAATTCAATTCAAAGCAATTCTTTTAAGATCTAACCAAAAAAATCTAATTACCTGTTTTAATACTGAGTCCATAAGAAAACTAACACAGAAAAAATTAATTCCTCATTTCAACCGCAGCCTAATTCTGTTGCTATTGGTTCCTAGACAACAGGGCATTCTATTGTCAAATCCATCCTGGTGAGAACTCGAAGCTGTTCCAGGCCCTTCTGCCCAGCCATTTCACCAAAACACACTATTTCTTACTGTCAAAACTGGTTTTATTTTACTTACCATTACAGATTCCTTTAATCTAAAGTAATCATTACTTTTCTTCTTTTAGCATCTGACAAGACCCACTTATAGACAGAAGCAAGCTCAGGTTCAGGTCACCCCAGTCCAGTCGCAGACGCATGAGCATCATTCGTGCAACTCAGGTCCCTTGGGGTTTCTGACTCATACAGGTGGGAGCATGCATAGTGCCACAGTTAATATCAGGACTGACTCAGTCATTGCCTTTGGCCACATGCCTTGTTCAAAAGGCAGACCGATTAAAATAAGGATAGACTCACATGGTTTCATAGATAAGCATACATAGACGTTCTCATTCACACACTCACACAAGTCTCCTCTAGGATAGCCAAATGGGAAAGCAAGAAAATGGTAATTGTTATGCAAAAAAAAGTGATCTATCAGCATAAGATTATCCAGAGTGTACTCCAGAGAAATTGGCATACTTGTGAGGAAGTTTCCTTTTAAATCCCATGACACTGTGAAATTCTTTCGTGATATCTGCCATCTTATTTTACATTATAATTACTTACCTGTCTTATCCCTAAAATTATCTGAATACTAAGCCAACGTGAGAAGCCTGAGTCTCAGCAAATGACTGGATTTCCAGGAGCCAGTTTTTGTCAGCAGCTTCAGGATATCTACTTAGTGACACAAGAAGAAAGAAAATGTCCAAAGCACCATATCTGAAGCTTGATACCAAGACTCAGAGTAGAGGTAGACTCAGAAGGCAAAACCAGGCAAGTTTTCCTGAGACACGAGTGCACTGAGGGGAACCTTTTAGAGAGTGCCATTAATGTTCCTATGGTAAGCATGCATCTTACTAGTACTGATGTTCAGACAATTTTTTAGACTGTAAACCTTTAAATGTCAAGGATGCCATATCTCTGATTCATCTTTCAAAGTCAGCTCAAACGTCACGTCCCCTATGAAGGCTACTTTGACAAATACCCGTATCAGAATTAATGTCTCACTTCTCAGTGTTCCCACTGCATTTATTTATATGTCTAGAATGGTCCTTATTTTTCTTTTATGGCCAAATTTTTATTTTTTGCCTCTGCCAATAGAGTTCTGTGAACTCTGAGGCCATATCTTAATCGTTTTTTATCTACTGAGTTTTGCAAGATTGGCATAGAGGAGACAGTTAATAGATGCTTTTAAGATTGGTTCGAGATCACTATCATACATGGGAACGTAGACAATTTTAATTAGACTAGAATACAAAGGACTAAATACTTTACAATAAATTGAATATATGAAACATTGATCTTACATCATGGGAGGCTTGAGAGAGAAATAAAGAAAATTTGGGTCATCAGGACAGATGGACATCATCTGTGGACAGTAGAGAAGTGAGGCAGGCTGTGGAAAGTTCAGTACCATAGCTTGGGAAGGAAGTCAATGTAGCAAACATTAAGTTGAGACTCATCCACTAGAGATGATCACTTAACCTGCGAGAAAAAATTAGATCAAGGGAAAAATGAGTTGAATGCTAAGGACAAAACTTAATCCCACTTTCAGGAATATATCCAAAGGAATTCAAAACAACATAAGTACCCCTGTGTTCACTACAGCATTATTTATAATCACAAAGATATGGGAGCAACCCAAGTGTCCATCGGACATTTACAAAATGGAATACTACTCGGTTGAAAAAAAATAAAGGAAGAAGAAGAAAAATTTACCCTTTGCAGCAATATGGATGGACCTGGAGAACATTATGCTTGGTGAAAAAAGCCAGTCAGAGAAAGAAAAACACCATATGATTTCACTCATATGTAGAATCTAATCAATGAACAAACTGAACTGACAAGGAAAACGGGGACAGACTTATAGATTGAGAGCAGTATGACAGCTAGTGGTGGAAGGAGATGAGGGAGTAGAGGGACTGAACAAAAAGGAAAAGGACTCATGGACATGGACAACAGTGTGGTGATTGCTGGGGGAAGAGGGAGTATAGGGGGACTAAATAGTAATGGGAAAAAATACAATAAAGATTAAATTTTTTTAAAAGAATGCCTATATTTATGGGGTGAGAAGAAGAAAATTTCCAGTACATGAGGCGAAGGAGAAACTGAGAAGTGGGAAACAAAATAGAATCACACCTAATTATGGAAGCCTAGAAAGGAGTTCTGAGAAATATTAAGGGCAATAGTGCCAAAATGCAAGAGAGTGGATTAAAACTCTGAAGCAGGGAAGGGAAGAAGGTGAATGTGAGATGCTAAGTTTGGAAAGAGAGGAAGAGAAGTAGTAAATGTCAACTCATAAAAAAGCTATTGAGCCACAGTGAAAGAACAATTATCTTGAGTAAAGGTATGAAGAGTATAAAGAATACACTGCCTGAACTTACCACCAAATGAGTTCAAAGGGAAAATGTAAAACAGAAAGGAATTTGTAACATTAGGAGAAAGCCAAGTTTCAGTTAAAGGGAATCATGTAGGAAGAACTGTTTGAAGGCTGTATGCAACTGTTAATATGAGGAGATGGCTCTTATGGTACAAGGTAAGAGGTTACAGAGTCACTGACAGAGAGTGGGTATGGAAGTAACATGGGCTGAAGTTTAGCAGAAATGGAGCTATGGGCAGAGACAGCACCAGAGTGCTTTTTGTTGTTGTCATTGAAGATTTGTAAATGTCCTAAATGCCCCAGTTCTTTAACATTCTCTGTATCTATGTTTTTTGTTATGTGGCTTTTCTTCCCTTCTCTCTACAGTGGTGGAATAAATCTCACAACTAGACTTTGGTTTTACCCATGGTCCTTACCTTAACTAGTGAATTGTTAATTAGTGAAATGTTAGCAAGCATAATGGAACAAAAGCCTTGAGAATCAGCTGAGCAGCTGGGCTAGTTCTCTTATACTTCAATCATCTCCATGACAGGACCAAGCCCAGGCAAGCCCTCAGATTCTTGGAGGACAATAAGAAACACGCAGAGCAGAATCAATCCCCAAATCCTTGAGGAGACCCATCCAAAAGCAGCAGAGCCACTCAGCCAGACCCAGCCGAGATTAGCTGACCACCAGACAACTGAGAGCTGTATGAACTAAATAAATGCCTACAGTAGCATTCCAATGAAATTCGTTTTTGTTTTTGGTTGTGTTTTGACTATATCCTAGCAATTAAAAACATGGATTCAGAAGATAGTAAAGATAATAGCTAATATATTTTGAGTAACAATGTGTCAGGAACTATGTGTCAAGGAATGTTTTACATAGATAATCTCATAATACCCTTAAAATCATCCTATGAAATAGACATTGTTTCATACCCATTTCAAAATGATAAACTAAATTCACAGTTCATACTGCCATCAAGTAAAAAGATCAAAACCCAAACTCAGGTACTGGTTCTACAAACGAGGATTGTTAATCTCCATGCCTTGCTGAAAATATCGGAACACTGCTAAAAATCATCAATATATAGTTACATATTACTGCATTAAAATATTCAGTGATCTTTAAAATGAACATAGATTCTATAAGAATGTCACCATCTAAATGTGAAATAGATAATTGATTACATTTTTCCCAGCAAGTTCCTCTATAGACCTTCAGTGTAAGACTTTTTGGCAAAGAGTGGATTGAAGAAAGTGAGTTACGTTCAAGGTTCAAGTTGAATATCATATTTTCTATTCTAACTGACTATTGGCGTAGTCATAGTCAGGGTTGCCTATCCACCAAGCAATGACTAGGTTTACACAACAAGATCAGAATCCACTTATTCGACCAAAGACATGTGAAAAGACTGTAAGCTGCACTTACTTGTCTAGTCAAACTTCAAAGGGAAAGAGACAGTAGAATGACCTGTGAGTCTCTAGTAAAGTGAATGTAGTGGACAATGTGGTGAGTTGGCAGGATCCTCCTTTCAGAACTAAGACACTCATTTCTCTCCCTGTCAGTAGTGTCTGTGGCAGACAATTCACAGTTGAATCCCTCTCTGGGGATCACTCTCACCCAAAGAGAATCATTTTGCTCAAGACCGTGTCTTCTCCTTAGCAGCGGCATCCAATATGTGACTGGATACAGAGGTGCAAAGGCTTGGAAACCCTGTTTTGATTGCAGACAACTCTGAAGGGCTGTCACTAGTTCTAGCGCTACCATGGGTCAGATGAGGCTTGTGTGACAATTACATCACAGCTTCACATCTCCCTATGCCCAACCTGCTTCCCAATTTGTTTTCCCCAGTATATCTCCTGGTCAAAAGTTGTTGCCCTGAAGAAGCCTGTTTCCTGGGAATTTAAGACATTGAAGTATGCTACCACATGGAGAAAAGAAGTAAAAGGGGACTTCCATTTTTTTTTTTTTGCACAGGTGACAGAGGAAGGGAAATGTATGGAATCCAGTTTTCAAGTTATAACATCCTACCATGTCCCAACATATGCCACGTTCTCTCCTGGTTAGCAACTCTCTGCTAATACAAATGTACATACATACATATCAAGGGGGCATAATTATCTTAATAATGCTCAGAGTGCAGAGAGGGTACTTGGATAAAAATTCTATCTTTCCTTGTACAAAAGTAAACACAGTTAATGAATGGGGTATCCTTCCCCCATTTAAAATTATTGCCATTGAATTAAAAATTATAAGTGTTTGCATTTCCTGGAAAGCAGAAGGCAACATCCTGAAAGCCTTTAAAGTTTTAAAGCATATCATTTTTTTCAAACATTTATAAACTATAAAATAATTTCTATGCTAGCAGAGGGAATGAAAACATAACTGACTAAAGCCAAATAAAACAGAAAGGAACCCCAGCTAGCAATTAAGAATCAGAATACAGCAAGTTCCTAATTAAGAACAGAAAGAAGTTACAAAAATATAACAGGTCTATGTTCGACACAGAGAATACTTTCCCTGAAGAAACAGTTTCTCAGGACAGCTCAATAAAACCTTTTTAAAGTCTTAATAAATAGAGTATGTTACTGACCCAAATGTTAACCAGGTGAAACCAAGTTTCAAATAGGGAAAAACATTCAGTGGTTTCAATTTGGGATGTTAGGAATATACCTCATTGCCATGGCCTCGGAGCAGCGCCTTCCTATCACGCCAATGCCTGCCTTGGGTTGACCTACAGAGCTAAATCCATAGTTACGGCATTCAAAAAAGGATGGGCTTGAACACCAGATTGCTAAGGCAAGAGGTAAGGTCACATATTTTGACCAATGTAATTCTTTGGGGAAGGCAAGTAATTCTTAGCTATCTCTTTTATTGTAGGAGATTTAAAAAAAAAGGGGGCATTGGGGGGTGAGGTTTTCTCCTTTATGTTCCACTGTTGCTGATGCTGTTTCTTCCTAGAGCTCACTTCACCTTAACAAACATTTGCTCAGGACCTATATATGAAAAAGCCCTGTGATAGATTCTGCTTTTTTCCTTTTTATCAACCACAAGTAAACAAAATGTAGCTTCCCATCTTCACTTGCATTTTAATATGATCTCACTCAATGTGTGTGATATAAAACTAAAAGTAACAAATGAACAAACAAGAAAAACAAAAAACTCACAGACACAGGTAACAGTACGGTGATTACCAGAGGGAAGGGGGGTGAGGGATAGTAAAGAGTAAAGAGGGTCAACTACATGGTGACGAGAGATAATCTGACTTTGGGTGGCGGACGCACAAAAGCAATAAATGGGTCATGTATCACAGAATCATACACTTGAAACCCGTATAACCTTATAAACCAATTCACCCCAATAAATTTGATTAAAAATTTTTAAGTACATAATTCTTTTGAGGTTTTTGAAAAGATTTAATTATTATGAGTAAGGGGAAATAGTTATGGGTTAAAAGTGTAAGTGTGACTAATACAATGTCTAGGGATTTATTTCATCAAACATTTACTGTGTAACTTTTATACACTAAGAACTGTGACTGAGGTTATAATGGGAATGAAACACTCTTTCAGAGTTCGATTTAAGAGGACAGAAAAGTAAATGGGAAATTACCTAATAGTGCTATGACTAGGGATATTATAGTAAATGCTTCTCCCTCACTCCCACTGTTTCCTTCCAGGTGGAGAAACTCAGCCAACTGTCTGGCCTCTCTCTGTTGCTATACTCCTTTGCTTCAGAAAAGGATGAGGGACTTAACCTAACTAATATGTTTTTGAATAGGCTGGATGTGTTTAGCTCAGTTTCATCAATTTCTTTTTCCACTTGGAAAAGACCCAGGTTTCCTCCAATCCTCCATGCTGTTAGCTCACGGGAAAGATCCATTGGTCTACTATTGCCTGTGAGTGGGTGACTACATCTGACTAATCATGGATTCAGTTAGCAGGGTCCATTCAGCTCTTACACTGGGTCATATCATATCCTCCAATTCAGCATTTATCAGTTGTAAGGCTTCATATCCTATATCATTTCTCTTATTTTCTACTTCAGGCAGTGGTGTTCATAATTTTGCCTTGAATTGCCCAACACTATACACTCGGGACCAGGGGAACATACAGCAGAAACACCTAAACCACTACTGCAGGTTCAGGAAGGCTTTATTTCTGAAGGAAGGGATGCAAACTGGAATCTGAAATTATCATCAGCTCATGCAGGTAAATAGCTAAAGAAATATTTTGGAAAGAGAGAGAATGACCTATGAAAAGGAAATAGGAAAGAATGGAATTTTGTAAACATAATTCAGGTATTACTTATCTCAGAATTTTCAGTTAACCAATGTATTCTGATTTCTTTGTATTAAGCGCTTTCACTGTAACTAGATTTACATTCTTTATTTTCCCTGCCCCCACACCATCTTGTTATGATATAACCTTTTCTGTTGACCCTAAATTTTAATCATGCTTTCCTCAAAATGGTATCTGTAGTATAGTCTTAGTTTTAATGCTTGAAGATATTTTGTACTCAAATATTATAATTCTGATGCATTCTCTTCCCTATTTTTGCTATTTATTGGTTAATATGCAGTTTTTTCTTTAAACCTTGATATCTGATTGCATTAAACTGCCAAGAGTTGTCTCCACAAATAACACATGTACAACTTGTTGATAAGACAAAGTTAGTTGTCACCAAGGTAGTGGAGAACACCACCTCCTCACCCCTGTGACTGGGGCTCAGAGGGAATAAGGCAAGGTTAGACGTTACTGATAACTGGAAGTGAGGTTTAAGGCAGTTCTGTCAACGTTGGGGGGTTGATTAGGACCAGGTCAGGATCATAACACACCAGACCAGTCATAGTAGAAACAGCAAGATGAGAATTTTGAGTCCAGTGATTCAAACTATCTTAAGGTCTAAACTATCTATTGATGGTTTCCTTTGAAGAGGTGATGGGTCTTTCAAAAAGTTCCAAAGATGAACAATCAAGCCTCTTGTCTAGTAAGAAGCCCCAGAAAAAAGTTAAGACATGCTAATGAAGACAGTGGAATAGCAAGATAATGTTAATACAGACAATAAGATGCAGCCTCTGAGTACATAAAATACTTTGTATCTGGAAAGCCTGAGTGCCTACCATTTGTAGTTTTTCCATGATGCCTATCAAAAACAAAACAAAACAAAACATTTCTTTCTACAGATGATAGTTTAGCTGATAAGAAGGGAGGCATGTAAAACAGGACAGCCTTGTAACCATAAATAGCAAAACCTAACTCAGCCTAGCTATGCAATATTGATCACTTTATTATAAAATAACTATTATTTTTTATTTTCCAATTTTAACAAGAGGTATTCCTTTCCTTCATGTCAGTGCTTTTTTCTAAAATGGCATTTTTCCACTACTTAATTTAAAAGTAAGTAAGTGTACACACACACAGATAGTTTGTGCTTCAAGGGAGTTTTAGGTTGAGTAAAAGTTCTATGTCTTGAATGTAGTGATGGTTATATGGGTTATAATTCACAACTCATTGAACTGTACCTTTAAATACTCAATAGATACATTCTACATAACATAATATTATATGCTAACTATACCTCAATAAAATTAATTTTACAAATAAAAGCAAAAACGTACACAGCAAGGAAAAAAGTAGTGGTGGCTCTAAACAGGGCTTAATAATTTCAGATGCATGAAAAATAATATCTAAAATTATTCTCATTTGTGAATTGATGTTCAAATTTTAGGCATAACTTCTGCTATAAATATGTTATAAATTTTAGAAAGTAAACACATGATAAATTGTTTTGTACCCTTAAAAATTAAGAAGTGGATTTTCTATTAAAATGTGCCTTTTTAATTAAATTAAGAAAAGGAATTTGAGTGAATCTCATACTTGATTTCTAATAAATATGTACCATGAATTTAAGCTTTAAAACATGGAAAAAAATAAACAAACCACCATTAAAATTATTATGTGCAACAACTAATTAGTTAATATTTCCACAAGCAGTTTATGGGTAAATCATATTTCAGTATACTTTCTTTTAGATGAAGACTGCCTGGCCTTTCTAGAACCCTTATTATCATACCCACTTTTCTATGGTTGATCCTACTGTTCATTCAATTAATTCTTTAACACAAGTCAATAAACCAAGGGAAGTAATAAGAAACCTACTCATGATATGGACCTTTAATTGCATTCCTTAGGGTACTTTCAAATCTACAAATGGTAAATAACCATAATGACATTCCTAACAAATGATACCAATAATGAGGGGTATTTTTTGGGTACTACAACACAGGGTGGGGCAAAAGTAGGTTTACAGTTGTTATTATGGGTAATAATACAATGATTATAATACAATATAAACTGTGTTTCATGTACTCACAACAGCAAACCTACTTTAGTCCCATGACATATTTAAAATAGTGTAGAATGTACTTAACACAAATTATTTAATTCTCACAACAGTCCTATAAAGTAGATATTAGTGTTTCTATTTCATAGGAAACTAGGGTTCAAAAAATTAAATAACTTGACACAGCCAATGAGTGGCTGAACCACAATTTTAACTGTAGGGTTTTATTAGATTCCAGGAATTGTGAAACCATTCAGGTCACATATTACATTCCATGGATTTCCATATCTTAATAATTATATCAGTGCCTAGTACATATTGGGTACTTAACACATAGTTGAGAAGCAAGTACTATTTTTAAAGAAATTATCAACAATGTTATAATAAAAATAAATAAATTGGTTAACATAATACAAATATAAAATGCTTACATTTTATATAAGTGCTAGTAGGAATTTCAAAAAAATTTGACCTTACATAATAACATCAGATTACATTGACCAAAATTGTTTGTGTATAAAATGATAGCATCATATCGATTATAGTTTTCCCTAATATTTCATGACAAAATGTGGCAATATGTGTTTTTCTCATAAAATAGAAACAAAGTCAATAAACATATTGAGACATGGTTGCTTTTATCTCAAGGCAAAACACTGATTCTCTCTGATTTAGGAGCTCTTTTATGCTTAGAACTTCTCATGCTGAGTTGAGATCATATCCTTACATTTAGAAATTATTAAAAAATGAATAACATCAAATAATCTGTAATATCCTATCAGAGATATAAAGATCATTCTAAAGCAAAATGACAACCACCCACATACTCTCTCAGTAAATATCAAGCAACATTGAAATTATAGACTTGTTGAGAAAAATAAACATCCCAACACACACACCAAAAAAGAGTCACTTTGTTAGTAACTGTCAGACTATGACATCATAGACATAAATTTTATCCTGAGGTCTTACTATGCTAATTATAGTCCTCATTCAATTGTGTGCTGCCTTAAGAGTGGCAGATCATACTGGGAGGATACAAGACAGTATTTGTATCTTGAACATCCTTGCCAAATGACAATAACAGAAAGTTGAAGAGCTGTTACTTCTTATCAATCATTTAAACTATCTTTTCTCTCCCTGTACTGAATGAAGAGTATTGACTGCACTGTTTTATTGATATTATAGTCTGTGTGTTGCAATAATTTTATAACTAAGATACTGAAGATAAGCTGATAGTAAGTAAAATTAATTTAAAACATTACACTATTTATCTTTATTAATTTTTCCATGACATTCTCTTGTTATCTTTGGCAAATTTTTCAAATTGAAGACAGGCAGAGGCAGTGTACTTCAATCTTTTAAAAACATTACAAAATGGGACCAGCCTCTAAAAGCCCTGGTAATGAGAAGCAATAAAGCAACAGCATATTGCTTCAGAAAGCGACAGAAAGATTCAAGGGTATGGCCCTGTAAAAAAATAAAGGAGAAAAAAATCTCAAGGACTCTCATCTGCAATACAGTAACTGTGAATTATTCATCCAGTTGTTTCAACAAATATACATTGAAGGCTTACTAGATGTCTAAACATAATAGTAAATAAAGTAGTAAAAAACAAACCACCATTATTCCTCTAGTCATGGAGCTTAGGGTTTGTGATGGTGATGGTGAGCAGGCATCTATCAGACGAAAATAAAGATAAGTGGAGAGCTGTGATCAGACAGAAAGGTTCAGTATAATAGGGAAACATCAAATAAGGTTGAGTGCCAGTATCAGGTGGTCAGGGATGCTGCACTGAGAAAATGATTGAAATGAGATCTGAGTGAAGAATAGGAGTTAACTAAACAGTGTTACTTATGTATACAAGGCAGATGAGAATTCAGGAGCAAACAAGAGTGTTTGGGAAGGTTCTGTGTTAGAGGGAACAAGAAAGAAGCTGGGTATGTCTGGTGCACAGAGAACTGGAGGGGATATGGAACGGGATGATGCTGAAGAGGTAGGGAGAGGCCAACACTCGTTGTATTGTAGCTCCAGGATATTTTTTTAATCCCAAGAGCAATGGAAATCCAAAGATGGGTTCTAAGGTTTATCACAAATAATTTTGCTTTAACAAGGAAGAATCTGTGCCTGGCATGATCCAACTGCATCTTGAAAAAATCTCTCTGATGCAGTGTGAAGAACAAACCTTGGTAGACTTGAGAAAGTACCGAGAGAATACTTAGGAAGTTATCTCATTAGTCAAGGGATGAGATGACTACTTCAGATTAGAGTTGTGGCAGGTGAGATGGGCAGAAGTGAATAGATTTTTAATATATATATATATATTAATCTAAGGGACAGTATATAGACAGGATGTGGGGGGGAGGAGGAAAAAGCAGCAAGATTGATCAATAGATTTCTGGATTTAATTAGTGGTCAACAGAAGTATAATTAACTGAGTGAGATGAGATACTGGGGAAGACTAGACTAAAGTTTGGTTGGTTAAGTGTGAAGCTTGACATGCCCTTAATACATCCAAGAGGACAGTTCAAGAAGGCAATTTGTTATGTGGGTCTCTAGCTCAAAAGGAAGGAGTCTGTGATACACATATGTATACACAATACACATATGGCAGGCATCTGTGTACAAACAGGAATTTGGAGGAATTTTCTGTTTTGTGTTCTAGCTGATCATCAACAGACAGTTTTTTTCATTATTTTGGTTTATAATGAACTATTTATAAATCTCATATTTATCATTTTAGTGCTGCTTATTTATTTTAACTTTAACCTTTAAAAAATTAACCATCTTCTTCTTCAACTCACTCCATCATTAGGTAGAGCCAGGCAAGTAGGCACCTGCAGCACAGAAGGCGGAGGCCAGGGAATCCACAGGCCAAGAGGAGGCTGGTGTAGGGGCTGGTGGGAGTAGTGGTCCTGAGTCAGATATTAGAGCACAGCCATGGTGAAGATGATGGTCATACAATGTGTGGCCCTGGCATGGAGTACCAGACCCCAAAAGGGATGAAGAGGACATCTGCACTTGGGGGACAGAGCAGCCCTCTGTGGGATGTTGAACCCTCTAAAGAATAAGATTTCATTATAGGAAGAGTGGGAACAGCCCAGGGCAGGGTTTTAGAGCCTAAGTAGAATGAAGTGATTACACACACAAGGGAAGGACCTCAGTGTAATCCAAAGTGACAAAAAAGGATTCTTTGAAAGGATGGCTAATTTCAGGGATAGGATAAAAAGTGTGTATGATAAACCTAAAAGAAATTATCGTGCCTGAAACTAAGAAAGTGCTCCAAAAATGATGGGATACATGAAAAGGGTTAAAAAAAAAAAGACATCTTAAAGAATTCTCCATATCTCAGAAATTTTGAACATTAGGAGAAATAGTAATGGATTATAATTCATTGAATAACAGAGAAATCTGACAGTACTTACTGATAGAAATAAATAGATAGACTAGTAAATGAGCAGTGAACTATTTATACAGTCTCAAATATGACCCCTCAAAATGTTCATTAATTATTAAGGGGAAAAAAGTCCGGCAGAGCCACCATTATCAAGTGATCACATTAACACTGCCAGTAATGAACCAAGTCATGTACTATGCAATAGGATGCAGAAAGAAGAACATAACATTACTTCTGTGATATTCCTGCAAGAATGAATAACCTGATGATGTGAATCATGAGGAAGCATCACACAATCCTAAATGAAGGCTCATTATACAAAATAACTGGTGTTAATTTGAGGTTAGGTGTCAATGTTATGAGAATCAAGAAAAGATTAAGAGACTTCCTGTCAAGATGGTGCTGTAGGCAGACACGGTTTGCCTATTCACACAACCACATCAAAATTACAGCTAAAATATAGAACAACCATCACTCAGAGCTGCCAGAAATCAAGTTGAATGGAAGTCTGACAAATACAGAATTAAAGGAACCACTTCCATCCAGATAGGTAGGAGGGGTGAGGATGTGCAACGGGCTGGTCCCACATCCACATGTGGTGAATAAAAATTCAAGAGGGATATCTTAGGAGCGAGAAGTCCCAGCCCCAAACCAAGCCCTTCAGCCCAGGGTTCCAGTGCCAGGAAGATAAGTCTCCACAACTTCTGGCTGCAAAAACCAGCAGGGATTGAGTCAGTGGAAAAACTTCTGGAGCCCCAAGCATTTGCTCTTAAAGAACCCACATGTGGACTTACCTACTTAGACTCACTTTCTCTGAGCTCCAGCACCAGGGTAGCATCTTGAAAGGCACCAGTGGTATACAGGGAGAAACTGAAGAGTCTGCCATCAAGGTGAACAGAGGCCATTGTCCCTTTTCTAAACCCTCCACCTACAGCGCTGTAAGCTGGTGCCATATCTGAGATGCCATCAACCTAGCTGACAATGTTTGACCCACTTTAGAGATTCCCAGAGACTCCGCCCCACCCAATCTATGGGCCCACCCAAGCTGCTTTTTGATATGAATGGCTGGTTTGGACTAATGCTTCACATCTTCCTAAATCCTACCAAACAAGCAACAGCAGACCTCCCTAGCACTAGCAGCAGACAGCCTAGATTCAGAGCTTGGCTTCACCTGGGAATCTCTAAGCCCAGCACAAGTAGTAGCTATCTCAGATTGCTTTATAGCTCAGGAAGGGCGTCCAAGGCAAAACATAGCTGGGGGCTAACCTTGCCTGTATCACCCAGGAAAACTGAGGGCCAATGTACCCACTGTACAGCTACAGACCACATCAGGGCACCACGATCCTGCCCCTGCTCAGCTGACCACCAACCATGCCAGTCCTTGCAGCTGACTGGCCTGGGTAAATCCCTCCCATTCATCTGCCAATAGCAACCAGGGCTCAACTAAAAGAGAAGGGTGTACTCAGCCCACACAAAGGGTGTACCTCAAGTACCCAGCTTGAGTAGTAGGGTAAGCTGTGCCACTGGAACCTATGGGACACCTACTACATTAGGCCACACTACTAAGACATGAAGTGAAGCAACTCTACCTATTACATAGAAACAAACAGAGGGGGGCTGCCAAAATGAGGAGACAAAGAAACATGGCCCAAATGAAAGAACAGATCGAAACTCCAGAAAAAGAGCTTAATAAAATGGAGATAAGCAATCTATCAGATGCAGAATGCAAAACACTGATTATAAGGATGCTCAAGGAACTTAGTGAGGACCTCAGCAGCATAACAAAGATCCTGTCAGAAATGAAGGATACACTAATTAAAATAAAGAACAATGTACAGGAAAACTACAGTAGAGTGGATGAAACCAAGAATAAAAATCAATGACTTGGAACATAAGGAAGTAAAAAACAACCAATCAGACCAACGATAAGAAAAAAGAACCCCCCAAAAGTGAGGATAGTATAAGCAGTCTCTGGGACAACTTCAAGAGAGGTCCAACATTCACATCATATGGGTGCCAGAAGGAGAAGAGAAAGAGCAAGAAATTGGAAATCTATTTGAAAAAATAGTGAAAGAAACTTCCCTAATTTGGTGAAGGAAAATAGACATGCAAGTCCAGGAAGCACAGAAAGTCCCAAACAAGGTGGATAAAAAGAGGCCCACTCCAAGATACATCATAATTAAAATGACAAAGGTTAAAGATAAAGAAAGATATTAAAAGCAGCTAGAGAAAAGTAGTGAGTTACCTACAGGAGAGTTCCTATAAGACTGTCAGATGATTTCTCAAAAGAAATTTTGCAGGCTAGAAGGGATTGGCAAGAAATACTTTAAGTCATGAAAAGCAAGGACCTACAGCTAAGATTGCTCTACCCAGCAAAGCTATCATTTAGAATTGAAAGGCAGACAAAGTGCTTCCCAGACAAGAAAAACCATAAAGGAGTCCATCATTGCCAAACCATTATTATATAAAATGTTAAAGGGACTTAAGAAAAAGAAGATCAAAACTAGGAACAATAAAATGGCAATAAATACAAATCTATCAACAATCGAATCTAAAAAACAAACTAAGCAAACAAGAAGAACAGAGACAGAATAATGGATACAGAGAGCGTTTTGATGGCTGCCAGACAGTAGGGGACTGTAGAGGAATGGGTGAAGAGGTGAGGGGATTAAAAAGTACAAATTGGTAGTTACAGAATAGCCATGGGGATGTAATGTACAGTATAGGAAATGGAGTAGCCAAAGAATTTATACACATGGCCCATCGACATTAACAATGGTGAGGGGATTGCCTGAGAGAGTGGTGCATGCCGGCTGGAGGTGGGTAAAGGGGAAAAAGTTGGGATAACTGTAATAGCATAATCAATAAAATATTATTTTAAAAAAAATAAGAACGATCACTCCATATTGAAGGAGACTAAAGTGATATGACTACTAAACACATATGAACTTGAACTTGTTGACATAAGGATATTATTGATACAAGTAATGAACATTAAATGGGAACTGAGTATCAAATAGTAGTATACCATTGTTAATCTGTTGGTTGTATTGGAGTTATATAGAAGAATGTCTTTTATTTTTAAGGGAATATGCTTTAGCCTATTCAGGATGATTAAGGAACCATGTTGAAAACTTGCAAATGGCTCAGAAAAAAATGTTATTTTTACAATACATTTAACTTTTCTCTTTATTAGAAAACATAATCTTTAAGATTATATTTTTGAAGAGTATCAAGTCATTTGGAATTTATATTTACCAGTTGTGAAAAGTAGATTTCTATTTTTATTTAAAAAGTGAACAGAAAACATAACAAGATATTATCTTAATGAAGTAAAAAAATGGTGTGCTTCCATAATTCTTCAGCCTGCTTTTTAAACAACAATGCTTCTGAACTAATTTTTAAAACACACAAAATTTGGTATAGGAAGATGATCAAGAGTATGGGCATTCAGGAAGAAGATACCTAATCCAAAGCAACAAAAAAATAATGCACTTGATTTCTATCCTGTGGTCTCAAGGGTTCCTGTCATTACCATTTCAGGTATTAGTTAATCTGGTTCCTTAGTCTGAAAATAAGTATTACCATATTACAAAATGTCCCACCCACCTAACATTACCATTTCTTTCTGAGAGTGCCTTTGGAAAAGCAGATAGTTCATGATACGAAGAAAGTACTTACTAATCTGAGATGCTTTCAAGTCAGAACAAATTTCTAATGAATTAGGCTTTAGTAACTTAAAAGCCCTTGATCTTCAATATAACCTCTTAAGAATGTGATGTGTCATTTATTTTTCTTTTACTCAAGTTTCACTACTGGTTATATGGTTGCCTAAAAAATAGGATAGAAATATTTTAAGGTGCTTCTCTCCTCTCATCTGTATTTATTCCTTGGTTTCTATCATTACCCTCAAGTAAACAATAAATATCAGCAGTGTTAGGATCCAGAGGCCTAAAGACGTAATAATGCTTCTGTGGGGACTTAATGTACCACCAAAGCAGAATTTAGTCACTGGAACACCATGGTGCTCTGAAGTGGTTGGCTACCCCCTAAACCCATTACCTGGACTTTTCACATGCATGAGGGAGGAAGTACGGCAGAAAGGGAAGCTTAAATAAAATTCTTGCCAAAGGAAAGCCATGGACACAATTAATAAATGTAAAATAGATGTTAATCATGGTCAGTTTTATAATTAGTATTTATTACCACTACTATTACACCAGCTAATCCATCTGCAGCCCTCTGATTTTACAGACTGCATTAACCGTACATATGACCTCTTTCTGAAATTAAATAATAAATAGTACCTACAGAATAGGGAGAAGGCAAAGCGTAAATGGTGTTTCTTCAGCCCACATTCGTGTTATCCCAAATAATGGTATCACCCATAGTTAATCTGCTTCTGGTCAGAACAACTAAATCACTGAAATTGTGGCTTTCATCTCCCCTCCATCCTACGCACAGTTACTTAAGTATCCATTTGTCCACATTAATAAATCTAGGCTGCTTCCACACTGCATCCTATTTTCTTTAGACTTTTTAAGAGGCACTTCCCCACACACATCCAAAAAAAGGTATAATAAAATCACATCATTTACCCCTTTTCTCCTTGAACAGCCTCTATTAATATCCACCATCTTCAAAGATCCAGAAGTAGTCTGGTCATTTCCTCCAAATAAAGCTTAGAATTTCATGTACTGGTTTTAACTCTCACAAACAATGAAACCTTGAATCCTATTAAGGTCTTGAGGACTGCTGTGTCCACTAAAGTCCGCCTAAGGCAACTGTTACCTCCTCTTCTAAAGGCACACTGTGCCTTTACGATAATACCTGCGTGCTCCACACAGTATGATTGTGTTAGGAGCCCTTCACATGCCGAAAACAAAACAAAACAAAAAACAAACTTGTGCTTTTTGCCAAAAAGCAGGGAATCAACTTCTCCCTCTCCCCTTTATGTTACTGCATCGCTTGGCTCTCATTAAATGTCAGCCATGTGCTTCAAATACCAATCAGAGTATTTCCTTTCAGTGAAATTTCCTTTCCAGGTTGTATTTACCACCCTTACTACTCCTAGGACACAAATATAAGACAACAGGGGGCCAACTGTGATCAGTCTCTGAGCTAGCGTTCTGTCATCATAATTGTCCCTCTTTTCTGAATATCGAACATTGTAATTGGAGCAACTGTCACGTACCCAAGTTTAATTCTTTCTTCCTTTATAATGATTGTGTCCCCCCCAAGAAAGCTCCTTTTTAGCCTGCTCATGCATTCTTCTAGCCAAGCTCACACATGTGGACAAAGGTTAGACTTGAACTGAAAACTTTTCTTTTTACTGTGCACAAATGTATAAAAGTTTATGCTTTTATTTGTCTCTTCTGTGTTAAAATGTTCTTATCTTTATGTTCCTAGTTAATAATTGACAGGGTGACAGAGAGAATACTTATAAGAAAACAGAGCAAAAGAGAATTATGCTAATAAGTTAACCTCCCAAAAATGTGAATAAATCCTTTCCATGACCCTTTTACCTGCCCTAAAACCTTAAATTAAAATTAGCGAAGTTTTATTGAGGGCTGTGGTAATTTCATATTTCCAGTCACAAATAACATGATGATTTATAGTTGCAGATCATTCATTCATTCATCCCTTCATTCATTTAACAACAAATGTTGCATGCTCATTATGTTCCAGACAGGTATCCTACAAATAATTGCATTATAGTGGGTGAAGGTCAGATTAGCAGTTTGGACCAGGACCAAGGGGAGTGAAAAAGAGAATGTCATCAATTCTGCTTGGTTGAGTAAGGGAAGTTTAACAGAGGAGAACACATATGACATTTGGTCTTGCAGGGTGGAAGTCTTAGATCCTATCAGGGGATGAATAAGGAAGAACATTACAGGCAGAATGAAACTTCATGCAAGGAATGAAATAATGAGACTTGTTCCGGAAACTGTAAATAAGTCCACATACTTGGAGAGTCCCAGAATCCACAGATTTTGGTGTTAGAAAAGCTGGATTTGAACTTAGTTCTGACATTTACTACCTGCCACCTTTCAACACTTCAGTTTTACTCATTCGAAAAATGAGAATAATAGTATTCACTTCAGGTCTTTTTTCTTTTTGAACATGGATGAATGCATATTTTATTTTTTTGCATAATAGCATGCTTTTTAATTTAATATTTATTGTAGGATTTTTCATTACCATTTAGTTCCCTTATACCCTCCTCTGCCCCAGTAATCACCACACTGTTGTCCATGTCGATGAGTCCCTTTTCCTTTTTGCTCAATCCCTCCACCCCCTAACCTCACGCACAAGCTGTCACCCTGCTCTCCATCTATGAGTCTGTCTCCATTTTCCTTGTTAGTTCAGTTTGTTCATTAGATTCCACATATGAGTGAAATGATATGGTATTTGTCTTTCTCTGGCTGGCTTATTTCACTTAGCATAATGTTCTTCAGGTCCATCCATGCTGTCGCAAAGGTAAAATTTTCTTCTTTTTTATGGCCAAGTAGTATTCCATTGTGTAAGTATTCCATTGTTGTTTTATCTACTCATCTACTGATGGACACTTGGGCTGCTTCCATATCTTGGCAATTGCACATGACACTGCAATGAACATAAGGGTGCTTATGTTCTTTCAAATTACTGTTTTGGATTCCTTCAGATATTTTCTCAGAAGTGGGATAGCTGGGTTGAATGGCAACTCCATTTTTAATTTTTTGAGGTGTCTCCATACTGCTTTGCACAATGGCTGCACTAATCTGCATTTCCACCAACAGCGCAAAAGTGTTCCCCTTCCTCCACATACTCGCCAGCACTTGATATTTGTTGACTTATTGATGAAAGTCATACTGACAGGTGTGACAGGTGATGATATCTCATTGTGGTTTTAATTTGCGTTTCTCTGGCGATTAATGATGTTGAGCATCTTTTCATATGTCTATTGGCCATCTGCAGGTCCTCTTTTGAGTGTCTTCTCAGGTCCTTTGCCAATTTTGTAATAGGGTTGTTTGTTTTTTTGGTGTTGAGTTTTGTAAGTTCTTTATGAATTTTCAATATTAACCCCTTATCAGATGTATTGGTGAATATGTTCTCCCATTCTGTGGGTTGTATGTTTATTTTGTTGATGATTTCCTTTGCTGTGCAAAAACTTTTTAGCTTGTTGTAGTCCCATTTAATTTTTCTTTTGTTGCTCTGCCTGGGAGATATATCTGATAAAATACTGCTACGAGTAATGTCCAAGATTTTTCTGCCTATGACTTCTTCTAGGATTTTTATGGTTTCGGGTCTACTGTTTAAGTCTTTGATCCATTTTGAATATATTTTTGTGTGTGGTATAAAAAGCTGGTCTGGTTTCATTTTTCTGCATGTATCTGTTCATTTTTCTGAACACCATTTCTTGAATAAACACTCTTTAGTCCATTGTTTGTGCTTGCTGCCTTGGTTGAATATTGGACTGGATAAAATGCCATCTTTATAACAGAGTCTTGCCCGTGTTCCTGACACATGGAAAATATACTGCAAACAGTTCTTGTGGTGGATGTTACCTCCTGATTGTTGTTGCCGTTAGCATAGTGAGAAAAAAGAAGAGAGAAAGTCAAAAAGGGGAGCAGGGATAAAGTCATAGAGGACTATGGATGTTCCACTAAGTAAGCTGATCAATAGATTTCTGCATATTAAGTTCACGATGATAACATTTTCAAAACTGAATGAAATTCATCTGTAAACTTTATTGTACTTTATCTGCGCAGTTTAACCTTCCAATTATATTTTTAAAATCAATCTTCAATACGTTTACTGATCTTTCCTTTGTCACGCATTCTTTCAACCGTCACTTTTCTTTTATGTTTAGCCATTATTTAAATGTTTTCCAGAGATATACAAATTAATTTTCATTTGCATCTTTACTTGTAGTCATTATTGTGAATGAGGAATTAAAATTTCAACCTGACACTTTTAGTATATAACTGCCGGAACTTCTTTTCTTCATCTTAATTTTCTCATTAAACTTGCTTAAATGATTAGCAGTTAAGTAAAGGGGGAAAATACTTTTTTATTCAAATGCTTTAATGGAGCTACAAGACTGACATAATTATATTAATTATGGGATATAAATAGAGCTTTCATTATATGTTGTCAAAAAACTTTTTTTTCAAAAACAAAATCCTATAATTTAAAAAATGTTGACAGATCATTTGGTTCATATTTTCTGCTCTGAACAAAAAACGAAGCTATGTATGAAAACTACTAAGTAGATATTTATGCATGAAAATAAATTTGAGTCTAGATAGTATATTATAAAAGTATATTTTTAGTATATTTCAAAGTAGTTATTTCCATAACTTTCACCAATAATATATTAGAATTGCCAAATTCCTCCTACAAACTAGTATAAACTGAAAGAGTCATCAGACACAAAGATGTCTGAAGAAAAATATATAATTTAAAATAGTTATACTTTGAATACTGAATATGCAAATATGCTACCTTTACATTTTTCTCATAGCAAAATCATGTAAAGATGTACATTTTGGGGGAAAAAACTCATAGAAAAAAGATAGATTTGTGTTTTGCAGAGGTGGAATGTGGGGAGGGGAATTGGGGAAAAGGAGGAAGGTGGTCAAAAGGTACAAACTTTGAGTCGTAAGGTATATAAATACTTGGGATGTAAGCGTGTAAACCCTAAGAGTTCACATCACAAGCAGAAAAATACTGGTTTTCCCTTTTTCTTTTTCTTTTTTGTATCTGTGAGATGCTGGATGTTAAATAAACTTACTGCAGTAATTATTAAGTCACTGGAACATAGCAGTATACTAATGGTGTGTTTATTATGCACGCTGATCAGATCATTGTGTGGCACAGCCTAAACTTACTTATACAATGATGTGTGCCAATCGTATTTCAATAAAGCTGGAAAAATATTTTTGAAGAATAGCCTTTTCTTGTGATTAAAAAAGAATGAACATTGAAATATTAAGAGATTTATAAAATGAGTACATTTTAACATCTTTATTGAGAAATGGCAAAAAATTGTCCATTTAGAGTACAATTCAATAATATTATTATACTAACAGAGTTGTGCCATTTGGCACACTGAGAGAAGAAACCAGATGGTACGGATGGTGAAATAAAGACAGAAGGAACCCCGGTCAATGTCACCACGTGTAAGTTTAGCATAATAGTCCACGTGACTGGCACCCCTCAGAGATGTGTAGTGCATAACCTAAGCAATGAAAGATGGTAGGGCAACCACTGACAATAAAAAGCTACCTGGTGTTAATTTCATGAACCGTTAACCTTTAAATTTCTGTTACAAAAGAAAGAAACTTGGTTTCTTTGTTTTTTTCAGTCTCAATTTGGGTCATTTTCATCACCCCCATTACTCTGCATCCATTACATTCACTCCCCATACCTGCCCCCGCCCTAGGTACTACTTTCTTTCTCTATGAATTTGCCTAATCTAGACATTTTATATAAACGGAATCATACAATATGTGTTTTGCGTGTGTGTGTGTGTGTGTGTGTGTGTGTGTGTGATTGGCTTCTTTCACTTTGTGTAATGCTTTCAAGGTTCACCCATTATGTAGCATGTATCAGCAATTCATTCATTTTATTGCTAACTAATATCCCTCTGTCTGGGTATAACACAGTGTGTTTATCCACTTTTAGGTTGATGAACACTTGGGTTATTTTCAAATTTTGCTTACTCTAAATAATGCAACTATTAACACTCAAGCACAGATTTTTTATGGATATATGTTTATATTTAACTTGGTAGGTACATATAGAGGAAGTTCTGGGCATGTGATCGTCCTCTTGAGAAACCGCCAAACTGTTTTCCAAAGCGACTGTACAACTCTACCTTCTCACCAGCAATGTGTCAGGATTCCAAATTCTCCACCTGCTTGCTATGGTCTGTCTTTTTATTGTAGCTACCCCAACGGCTGTGAAGTGGTATCTCATTTTCGTTTTGATTTGCAGCTCTGTAATGATTAATAATGGTAAGTGTCTTCTTATGTGCTTATCAGCTGTTTGTATATCTTCTATGGAGAAATATCTATTCAGGTCCATGACTCATTCTTTAAATTGAGCCATCTCATTGTTTAGTTGTAATAGTTCTGTGTACATTATGAACATTACTTACTTATCAGACATATAAGTTGAAAATATTTTATCTCATTCTGTGGGTTGTCTACTTTAGTGATGGCATCATTTGCAGCATAAAAGATTTTTTTATGTAGTTTATCTACATTTTCTTTGCTGCTCACACTTTCAATGTCATATTTAAGAAATCATTGTCTCAAAGATTTACTCCTATGTTTTCTTCCAAGTGTTTCATAGTTTAGCTCTTATGTTAGTCTATTATATATTTTGTTTTTGGCTTCTTTTATTGGTACAGTATAAAGAAAGGGTTCAACTTAATTTTTTGCATGTTGATATCCAGTTATACCAAATCATTTGTTGAAAGGCTTCATTCTTCACTGGATCGTTTTGACAATTTGGACAAAAATCAGTTGACCATAAATGTAAAAATCAATGTGTAAACTTTCAAATCTATTTCATTGATCTATATATTTTAATCCATTCCCACATGACATGACTGCATTAATTACTGTAGTTTTGAAGTAAGTTTTGAAATCAGGCATTGTGGTGTTCCAACTTTGTATCTTTTCTTCCAAGATTATTCTGGTTATTCTGGGTCCCTTGAATTTCCATATGAATTTTAGTATCAGCTTGTCAATTTCTGCAATGAAATAGGTATATGGGATTTTGATAGACATGATGTTAAAACTCTAGATCAGTTTAGGGGGTATTACCATCTAACATTATCGAGTCTTCTTCCATGAATATGGAATAAGTTTATTTAGAAGTTTTTTCATTTCTTTCAACACCATAGTTTTCAATGTGCAAATCTTGTGCTTCTTTTGATAAATTTAGTCCTGAATTTTTGAGACATGCTATAACTGAAATTATATTCTTAATTTCATTTTCAAATTGCTCATTACTAGTGTATAAAAAATAGATTTTTGTATATTCATATTGTATCATGCAAAATGCTGACCTCCTTTGTTAGTTCTAACTGGTTTTAATGAATCCCTTATGATTTTCTATATATGATTGTGTCATATATATATATATATATATATGGCTAGAATCTCCAATAAATATTGAATATAAGTGGCTAGAGAGGACATCCTTTTCTTGCATTTGATCTGAAGGAAAAATGTTCCAGTCTTTCGCCATTAAGTATGATGTTACTGTAAAGTTTTTTAATAGATACTGTTTATTGTATTGAGGAAATTCCCTACCATTTCTAGATTGTTGACTATTTTTTTCATGAAAGAATGTTGAATTTTGTCAGATTTTTGTTCTTTTTTGCTTTTAATATGGCCTATTACATTGATTGATTGTCAGATGTTAAGCCACTATTACATTCCTGTGATAAATCTCATCTGTTCATGGTGTATTATCATTTTTATATGTTGCTGGATTATGTTTGCTAGTATTTTCTTGAATATTTTGTGTTTATATTCATGAAGGATATTGGTCTTTAGTTTTCTTTTTTCATGATGACTTTGCCTGATTTTAGTGTCAGGGAAATACTGACCTCATAAATGAGATGGAATGGATTCCCTACTATTCAACTTCTTGACTCAGTTTTGGTCATTTGTGTTTTTCTAGAAATGTGTCCATTTTATCTAAGTTACCTAATTTATAAAATAATATTCTCTTAAAAGCCATTTTATTTCTATAAAACCGATAGTGATGTTCTGTCATCCTGATTTTGTTCATCTGAGAATTCTTTCTTATCTTCTTGGTCAACCTAGCCAAAAGTTTGCCAATACTTTTAATCTTTTCAAGGCACGAAGTTTTGATTTTGTTGATTTTCTTTATTATTTTTATACTCCCTATTTCCTTCCTCTCTAAACTTTATTGTTTTTTTCATTCTACTTGGTTGGGTTTAGTTTGCTCTTTTTCCTCCAAGTTTCTTAATGTGGAAGGTGAAGTTATTGATTTGAGATTTTTTTTAACATAGGTGTTTAAAGCATTGCTTTACCAAGACACTGCTTTTACTACATAAATTGTATTATGTTGTGTTTTTGTTTCTATTTATCTCAAGGTATTTTCTAGTTTTCCTGGTGATTTCCTTTCTGACCCACTGATTATGTTAAGAGTATGCTATTTAATTTCCACAAATTTCAGAATTTACCAAATAGCATTCTATCATTGGTTTCTAATTTCACTCCATTATAGGTGAAGAAAATATTTTATATGATTACAATCCTTTTAAATTTTATGAGACTTGTTCTGTGACCTGAGTTAGCATAGTCAGGTGCAAACTTACATAAATAAAAATCAAGTTTTTAGCCCTGGCTGATGTGGTTCAATTGGCTGGAGTGCTGTTCCACAGATTGAAAAGTCATGAGTTTGATTTCTAATCAGGAAACGAACCAAAGTTGCAGTTCGAACCCTGGTCAGCTTGCACACCTACAAGAAGGCAACAGATCGAAGTTTCCTCACATCAATGTCTGTCTGTCTGACTCTCTCTCTCAATGCAATGAAAAACTGACCTTGGTTGAAGGTTAAAAAAAATCAAGTTTTGAAAAATATTGTTTTACAACTTAAAGGAATGTAACAATAGTGTTTATATTAATAACATTCAAGTACTATTGTTGCTTTTGATCATTTTGAATGCTTTTAACCCTTTAAAAATAAATTATGAATTATACCCATAAATGCCCACCCTTTCTAAATCTTATATTCATACCATCCTGTTCATAACAAATAAAGTTGTCTTTATTTCCTCTGAGATACTCTCACTTCAAGAGAAGCAGGTAGTAAGTCCTAGTTTGTTCATTGTTTCTAATAAATAATATTGCCTTCCTTCTAAATTTTTCCACATGATATTAAAAAGCTTTATTAGTGGAGAAAATGTTGTGAGAACAGCGTTGAATGCTTTATGATCTAGTGGTAGGCTACTACTAGTTACAAACATATTTGTAGCTCTTTCTACCCATAACCCTCTTTCTTACTCCCTTATATTGGCATAACTCAGCTTAGCATATAATGTGAATCCAATAAGAGAATGTTGATTTGATTTTTTTTCACAAAGTTTGTATCATACTGTAACCAACAACGAATGATCTAAAATAGCTAGACGTTTGTTCATAAAGAGGAGAGAATAACTCTCTCTCTGGCTGGACACTTCTTTCTCTCCAGGAACAATTTGAGAATTTAGAACTCCAGACAAATGCCACAGTTTGAAGCAAACTATAATAATATTATAAGTTTTGCCCAAAGAGAAGTATAAAGACAACCAAGAATAAAGAACAGGATGCCTAGCCGAGGTCACAAAGACAGAAAATAAGCATAAAAAGATAAAAAAGGAAGATGTTCATTTTTATAATTTTTAATTTTTTGATGTTTATTTTAGAACAAAAAGAATAGCAACAACCTCACATCACATGGTCACTCATATGAAATATATGAAATGCAGTGGAATAAATTCATTAAAAACCTGTATACGTGATGAGACATATTTCATTCCAGCATATATTATTAGCTTCATTAAGAAAATATTTTATATGCAATGATAATAATTTTAACATATTTCATAAGTCATGCACTTCCAAATTTATTGCAGCTTGTTGATTGTTAACATACTACACTTCTATTTGATTAGTATTAAGATATTTCATTCTTCTTTTCATCTAACCATTCTTCTCTTTTCCAAGATAGTTTGACTATCTTTTTGTTCCATTGTGGTATAATAATTCATTTGATCTCTCTTCTCAGTTTTGCTTGTATATTCTTCAGTGATTTCTCCAAATTCTTATACCTGGCTCAGTAATTTTTATACTTCATAATATTATCAAACTTTTGCTAGAAAAGTAAATATTCAAAAACACATTAAATTCTTTGAGAAAATAAAGACCAAGAAATGTACATTTTACTTATAAATGTCTTTATACTTCATATTAACATTAAAAGAAATGTCACATATGAACATGGCAGGTTACTGACAGCCCAAATATAGTTTCATAAAGATCAGTAAATTTTCAAAAATGTATACAAGTGTTGTAATACTTATCCACTAGCTTTGTCAGCATGTGGAAATTAAGCATGGTTTTACCTACTCATTACAGTCTTCTGTGGTTATTACCTAAACTAATGACGTAAATATTGCAGGGGTCCAGAATGAGTCTTCCCAGATTCTACCACCCTGGCACGCAGATCATTTTGAGCTGAAAACAACTAAAGCCCAACAAACTCAAGGAAAGTCTGTCTCTCTCCATCTCTCTCTCCCCCTCCTTCCCTGACTCCCTCGCTCCCTCCCTCTCTCCTTCCCATTACTTGCCTAAAGGTATTCAATAGAGAACCCTACTTCAAGGCGGGAACCTTAGCTCTGCACCTTAGCATATATAAACTAAGTGGCAGACAGGGGGATCCATCCCAGTCTGTTTGTTAGATTCCGTTCTGTGTCACATTGTTTCTGGTGGCTAATCATGAATTTGTTTATCGCACGTTTGCTCTTTCTCATCTGCAAATTGCCAACTTTCCATTTGAAATCCCAGACCCCTACCTCTCTCTCCTCAGTCCAGAAGGACACATAAGCCTCAACTACCCAACGTGTGCTCAGGTCTCATGTTCTTACGGAGCCCCATATGTACACGCGTAATAAATTTGGTCATTTGCTCCTGTTAATCTGTCTCCTGTTAACTTTGATTATCAGTCCTGCCAGAGTACTTTAGAAGGGTAGAAGAAAAATGTGTTTTTGCCTCCCCGTTACATACTCAGCTAAACTTAAAAAAAAAAAAATGGGTGAATGAATGCATGTTACCAAGTGAGAGGCCTTCGTTAGGCTTTCATTATTTTATTGTGAGCTTTCAAACTGACCAATCTCTTTCCCAATCCTTTGCTGGCCTTTACTGAGCCCTCCTCTTAACCAATCCTGTCTTTTTCCTGGATTAGACACCCACCCTTTATGGTCACTATCTTGGCTCCTACTGCGCAGGCCTCGTAGTAGAAGGACCTCTCCCTGTGCCACCTTGGCTCCTACTGGACATGAGCCCAGCAGATGAGTTCTCTCTTGGCCCCCCATTAACTCTGGTACCAGAGGCTGGCTGTTCCCTAAGGAGATCTTCTCTTCCTACATGTGGGATGGAGGGGTGTTAATCTCCTTGGCAGGGCAAAACTGCTCGCCCCTGGAGTGAGTGCAGCTGTAGCTTCCAAACTAATTAAGCTTAGCCAGTTTTGCTCCCTTCTCCTTGTTAATATCTAGCTACCTACACTAATAATATGGCAAGCTTAGAGCATGATACAATGTAAGCAAAACAAGAGTTTTTAAAGCAGACAATTGGTGTAATTAGTAAAGTCAATATACAATTGTTATTTTGTCGCTGAAAACTTCTAGAGGCGAGATAATAGGTTCTCAGTAGCCGCTCAGAAGAATAAATGCAAAGGTCTTTGCTGCTCTTTATCAAAATGCTAAATCCTATTCAGATGAAAACTGAATTAACTAATGTTCCCTTCATGTTCTTCCAGGTAAATTCTTAAAGGGTGCAGGGTGAGGACTGTTGGGCTTGGCTACTCTACAGTATTGTTTTTCAATCTTAGCTTACTTATTGGGATCACGGGATGACTGAGAAGCATTCCCACCCCCAGAGATTCTGATAGAACTGGCCTGGAACACAGGCTGGGAATTTTTAAAGTAGTTCCCCTGCTGGTTCTAAGTATTACAACCAAGATGAGAACCATGCTCCTTAAGGAGGGGGAGAGAGCCAGAACGGCAGAGAGAGAGAGCGAGAGAGAGAGAGAGAGAGAGAGAGAGAGAGAGAGAGAGAGAGAGCGAGCATTTTTTTCCTACACACACACTGACTCACAGGGTTACATTATACTCTCAAAGGCCCTCATCCCTCCCTGGCTACAACACAACAAAGCCCTCTTTATTTCTGGTCTAGGAAAGATTACCATTCTAAGTCTCTAAGTCTTAATGAGAATCAAGTGGAAAAGCAAGGGAGATTACAAGAAAAAACAAAGAGAGAGAGAGGTAGAGAAAATGTCTTGCTGTGTATTTTATGTGTATTCTCTTATTTTTGTGTTCTATGGTCTAACAGGATAAGAATCAGCCAGAAACTAAAAAGAGGCTAAAAGTAACTTTTCCTTTTATCTTCAAAGTTCTAGCAGGGCTAAATCAAATTAATAGGGACAGGTTAACAGGAGAAAATGTCCAAAATTTATTTTACAAATACACGTTGAGAGGCACCGTAATGAGACCCAAAGAGGCGTTGGTAGTTGAGGTTTATATGCAGTTTGTACAAAGGAGAAAGGAAGCAGCGATGGGGTTTTAGAAGGAGAAAATAGGTAATTTATGGATACGTAAAAAGAACTGAACCCAAGTGGCAGTCAAATTCCTGCTGGGCAACCCCAAAAAAATGGGACCCAGGGAGGACTCCAGTTAACAGGCCTCTGCCTAGAGCCTTCCTATCTACTACGCTTAATTCAAATTAGGCTAAGGTAAAAATACTGCAGGTGAATATGCTGAGATCCCTTTCTGAAGCAGGCCTTTCCATGTGAGTCTCTTAGGGAGAAAAAGGGGGGGCTGTGTCAAAGGTCTGAGTCTTTTGTTTCTTAATAAGCAAATTAAAATCAATATTCCAGAAGACATATTTTGAGGATGGCAAAATGTTGGTCCCTTCAGTTTGTTTTCTCTTAAATATTTATGCATTTACCGCCCCCCGACCCCCACCATGTGATCTCATAAACTCTACAGATCCTCCTCTTCCTGTCATTAATCCATACATTATCAACTTGTGTATCCTTTCAAAATCCCAAATGTCCTCAGCCATGTATTTTTCAAAACTACTTTGGGCTACCTGTTGTGATTTTAACTAGTTTGCCCTAAATACTTTATCAGTAAACACCATATTCTTTCCCAGAGGTCTTTAATACACGAAGTGGAGAAAAAAGTTTCTTCTGCCTCCCATTTCTCAGCTATGAAATCCTCTCACTCTGGCTAAATATTTACTTCTACCCTCTAGTCTCGCACTTCCAGTTACAGCAATCAAAAAGTCCACTCACGATAATTTGCTTCCTATAATTGAATGTTTCAATTTACGTATTTCTAATCTCTAAATTTCAAAGAAAGGAACAGAGTTTTAACTAGAAAAGACTTCATTAATATCAAGGGCTATCAGTTCAGCCAGCAGTCTCCATGGAGCTTTGAAAATATAGGAGCCAATTATTCATGACTATTTTTGTACTTCTAAAATGTGTTTTCTTCAAATGTTTGCTATGATCTCTTTTCTCTGATTTCATGCCCACTGTCCCTAATTAAAATACAAGTGGCTGGGTCTTTCCCCACAGTATCCTTTGATTAGCAATTACATTTGTGTTTTCTCTAAATTGCCAATATTAATTTGTTGACTGGAACTTTTGAAAAAAAATACCTCAGTTACTCACAATTACAGGTCTCATACTGAATAGTAGTACGCGTTTTCAAAAATATTAAGTATATATGTATTTGTGTATCTCTAATTACTTTCTTCTAACCTTCAAGTCTAATTTTTAAATCGCATTTATATCTAATCTCTGTTGAGATCAGTTAGTGAAAAGTTTAAAGAATCAGACATCAGGCAGGCTATATTCAAAATCTTGAGTCACATCCTGATTAGCTGTCATATCTTTGAAAAGTCACACGCGGTCTTCAAAAGTCACAGTAACTTCTTCAATCTTACTTTACAGTTATTGATAAAGTCTTAAGAAAAATAAATAGGTTAAAGCACCATATAAATGGTATATATTTTATTATGAACTTTGTTGTGAGTACTGATATTTCCTTCAAAATTAAGAGGTAGTTAAAATATTCTAAAATTTGAGAAATGTTTTTGAAAGACTGACTCAACCCCCACTCCTGCCAAAAACAACTTATCCTTATTAACTTGAACCCATGACCAGTTCCACCATCAGAGGTCATTACCTGGTTAAAATATGTATATCTCTAGGGAGAAGACATATATTTAGTGACAGTGCTGTTCTAAGATTAAATACATAGGCACTGGGACAATAATACCTGTATTTAAATTCCAGCTCTATCATTTATTAGCTTTACACATTAAGCAAAACTGTTACTTTCCCTGTACCTTAATTTCTTTATTTATAAAATGGGTATAATTATATCTACCTCGCAGGGTTGCTATGATGATAAAATGAATTAACACACAGTAAATGTTTAGAACAGAGCCTGGCACACAGTAGTGTAATGGCAGACACACCCATTTCTTTAATATGACCCTTTCTCCTTTCCGGCTGCCCACGCCCCATCCTTAATCATTAAGCCCTTAGGGCATCAGATTCTGGTCAGTAACAAACTGTCTTAAGAACAAAGCCTCAGGTCTCTTGACCACAGATGATATTTGGACATGGGTCCTTTGGGAGGTAATTAGGTTTAGATGAGGTCATGAGGGGCCCTAATGATGGGATTAGTACTTCCATAAGGCATCGGATAGCTTGCTTACTCTCCTAGGTTGTAAAATTATAAAATTAACAAGAAGGTTTTTTGTTTGTTTGTTTGTTTTGTTAAAAGATTTTATTTATTTTTAGAGAGAGGGGAGGGAGAGAGAGAGAGAAACATCAATGTGTGGTTGCCTGTCGAGCGCCCCCCACTGAGGACCCAGTCTGCAGCACCGGCATGTGCCCTGACTGGGAATTGAACCAGCAACCCTTTGGTTCACAGGCCCGAACTCAGTCCATTGAGCCACACCAGCAAGGGCAGGTTTGTGTGTGTGTGTGTGTTTTGTTTTTTAGAAGCTTTACATATATCAAAAAAGGTCAGGAAAATAATTTACAGTTACAAGTTTTCTAAAATAAGTGCTCTCAGAAAAGGGATCCCAGGGACCTCTCTAAAGTTTAGTCCAGCTGAGGGGAATGTTGAGGCGCTCTGGGTCAGCTCTGTGATCATCCCCGAACCACCTGCCCCCACTTACTGACTACATAGAAATGAAAATACTGACCCTATCAGATCCTTCTTTGTCATCCTCATGTATCCTTTATCTCACCTTGTCTTACTACACTGGGATTTCACAATTTTAGTTCCATTCAAATGCTGATTTGCCTTCAAAGTCCTCCTCACAGAGGAATTTCCAAGAATAGCAATGGACTAAAATGTAAGATTACTGACTTACACAACAATAATAATAATATAGTAAATGCCTGTGTTTTATGGGTGTGTGTATGTATGTGTGTGTGTGTGTGTGTGTGTGTGTATATATATATATATAAACAATTTGCCTTTTGAAGAAAAAAATGTTCCTAAACAAAAGTTAACAGCAGTGATTTTTTTCTTTACTTTTTTTTTTTAATTCTCACCCAAGGATAATTTTCACTGATGTTTAGACAGAGAAAAAGAGAAAAACACTGATTGGTTGCCTCCTTGACATGCCCCAACTGGGTACTGAACCCACAACCCAGGTATGCGC
Organism: Mormoops blainvillei; assembly: GCA_004026545.1. Taxonomy (NCBI): domain Eukaryota; kingdom Metazoa; phylum Chordata; class Mammalia; order Chiroptera; family Mormoopidae; genus Mormoops; species Mormoops blainvillei. The sequence continues at coordinate 4,661 of PVJD01006965.1, read as the reverse complement.
CCTGACCATGAATGGAACCTAAAACCCTTCGGTGTTTAGAACATTCCAACCAGCTGAGCCACACCATCCAGAGCCTTTTCTTGACGGTTCATCCTATTGACATCTTATCAACGTTTACTACATCATGAATCAGTTTTTTTAAAGTGAGCCTGTGTTTACCAAACAGATATATCTGTGCCTCCAATTCTCATTTGAGAAATTTTTTAAATGTTCAAATCAATAAAAATAAGGCACTTGTTCAGGTGTATCAGCTCTATCAAATAAGCTGGTGAAAGGAAGCTGAATTTGCCACCCTAAAGAATGTCTTTTTGGCACAAGGATTATTTTAAGCTGCTTATTTATTTTACATCCTCATCTGAGGATATATTTATTGATTATTTCAGGGAGAGAGGAAAGGGGAGAGAGAGACATTGATGTGAGAGAGAAACATCGATCGGTTGCCTCCCACTGGCATCCCTACTGGGATAGAACCCAAAACCTAGGTATGTGCCCTGACTGGGAATCGAACTCTCAACCTTTGGTGCACAGGATGATGCCCCAACCAACTGAGCCACTCACCTAGGTCTGAGCTAGTTGTTTGTTGTTGTTGTTGTTTTTTAAAAGGCAGGTATGGTAGAAGCTCCTAACGTCCAGTAGAAGTTATTCTTTTGTACGAGACATTTACATTTTTAAGGGAAGTCTCTATTTGTCTTCTCTCTGTACCTGGAAGAGAAAGATGACTAAATTCCTAGAAACTCTTATCAATGGAGGAGGCAATGACAAATCTGACTAACATTCTTGTCCTTGTTTACTGTGCTTTCCTGGTAATCTCCCTTAACTGGTCTCTGGCTGCAAATGGTATTTAAGGTGGTAGCTTGGGTCATTTCAGAGAGTTACTCAGTTTTCCTGAGCATCTTCCATATACACAGAGGTACAACACTATCAAACTTTGGTTTGTTTTGATCCTGTTAGTCTTTTTATTATGAGGGGTTGGGGATCTTCACGAAGAACCTATAGAAAGTTAGAAAGAAAATTGTTTTCCTTGACCTACTCTGATAATAAATAGAATAGAAATTCATACAGCATGGATTTGTAAAACTCAACTAAATCTCTCTTGCTATTTGTCCAATCATACAGAAACTATCACATCAAGTTCATAAACAAATAGCAGTTGAGAATTGAGCCAGCTGTGAATATAAATAAAGAGGCTTTTGAAAACCTTAGAAATTAACATTGATTCTATTTATAGAGAAATAACTTTTCACAATGTGACTTTTTTTCTTAAAAGTTCCAGTCCAGTTCTCACTCAAGTAACAAATTGCCAGAAAGTCTAAATATCACTAATTTTATTTGCCCAACAATAAAAATGCAGCCACAACAGCTTTAAAATAATGGAAAAGAAGTAGTTACCAAGTTTAAGATATAGACCTTATAAGCCCTGTAAAATGTATGAGTGGAGGGAACCCTGTATCATTTAAGTAAAAAAATGTAGTGAAGCAAAGTCAAGATCACCACAAAAAATTAAAGAAGGAAGTTTAGTGAAGAAAAAGCCAAAATGAAATATATACGAAAATCCAAAAGTGGTGAAGATATAAATTAGGTTCATTTTAAGATCCTGAGTATGGGTAACTTATTTTATAATTTTTAAAAATCCCCTTTTCCACCCTATTCCTATTTGAGGACACACTGGTGTGGGAACAAATATACTACTGAGCACCATTTATTTGTAAGAATGAGAACTTCTTTAGGGAAAGTAAGAATAAAAAACTCACTAGCAAGTTGTCTCTTGTTGCTTTGCTTTTTTTTATTCCAGTTGTGAGAAAGAGAAAAAATAAATCGACAGTTGATACTGTATTAGGCTCAGGGGGAAAGGACATTAAACCTATACCAGGAGAGAAAGTACTGACCCCACCCACTGGCATAAATGGCTGCAAAGCACTCAAGTTCCCTCCATACCACAATTTATCCTGAACATTCTTTCTCACGACGATTATAGAGAAGTGCAGAATCATCCTTAAGACTACTGTGGCTGCCTAAATTGTGTTTATTCAAAAACTTTTGACATTGTTTCTCTTAGTCTTTAAAAATTAGTTATTCCTTATCTTAAGATAAATAAAAATCTATTCTAGATTCAGGTTCATGAAAAAAAGAAAATGGAAAAATCCATTTATGGTCATGTCGGGTCTATAAAGTACAAATTCAATCTTATTTTAGTCCAAGCACTGGGTAATACAAAGTAAAACCTTATTAATTCTATTCTGGTTGAATAAATAAACAAAAAAGCAATTATACTAAAAAAATGGGAAGATAAGAAATAGATTTAGTAAACAGATGGAGAGGTTTTCCTCACAAAGCTCTTCTCTACATGAAAACCTAAACTGTTGATCTTTAAAGAGCTAACTTAAACTCTGCTCCATTTCATTTGTGTATATAAATGCCTGGGATAAACCTGTGAACTTCATCCTGAACTAAACAGGATTAGAAAGGAATACTTATTGTCCTCAGGGATGAAACAGAAATAGAATATTATCAGTATAAATTCACTCTATTAGTCTAAACATGTCAGGAAACAGAACACCTATCTGTAGCGTGCAAACCTTGCTAATTACTTGTATTACTGTGTTATCCAGGTTTCACAACAGGTAGTTGATAAATTATAATTGGCACATCCTTATAGGTTGTAAAGAATAAATACACTAGAAAAATATATCTCCACTGATTATCTTCAAAATCCTCCATAATGTAGTTAAGAAATGATTTTAACCCTTCCCTCTGACAACAATGTTTCATTTGTCAGATGCTATTATAAAGTGATGATAGAGTTATTGTATTTTGTAGCAAAGTATTTACCATCCACTGCTGATTTTTTTGCAGCTATTTATACCTTGACAATCATTGGACATAAGACTGGGAACTGGCACTGAGACAAAGACTCTTAGATCCTGCAGGAAAAGTCTATTTTATTCTTTAATATTTTTCACTGACTAGTGAAAATTCAATAATAAATATTAAAGATCAATAAATTTGACAAAATTTATTTCTAAAAATATAAAGTATGGATGTATTCCTGTTGGTTTCTTTTCAGGAACCATGACAAAGTAAAAGAAGCCAAAGAAGTATACTAAGATATGTACTTTTCAAATGATTTCACATTTCAAGCAATAATTTATTTATTTTGCAAATATTAATACATGAACCTTTAAAATTATGAATAAAGTTTATTTTGAAAGTTTGATGATATCTAAAGTTTGTCCTTCATTAAAGAGCTCTCATTATTTCTTACATTTATGAAATTTATAATATAGTAAAATGGATGTAATTTCCTTAACGTTATTTTCATCCGATATTTCTTTAATTATTTTATACAGATATAATTAAACTTTAATCTTATAAATGTAATTCTCAAATCTCATCTTGTACAATATTATCTCACAGTGAACACCTTATTTTTTTTTTCTCGTGAGGTAAACTAGAATGCTTGCCAGTCTGAAACGTAACTTCCAAAACACAACTTAGCCACAAAAGTCAAAGAATTAAATCATATTTAAGCATAGCACTCACGGGTACATTCAGACCTTCAAAGGAAATAGGTAATACTAATTCCAAACAGGACAGGAGAGCCCCTATCTCTAAACTGAATCTAAAGTGGTTTAAGTAAAATTGTTACCAGCAATGTTGGCAGTGAAACTGCACCAGTTGTTATTGGCAAAGGTGAATCTCAGTTCTTAAATTCGCGAAGAAAGAATTCAAACCTAAGAACTCAAATTATAAAAGAAAGATTATTTTAAAAGTTACAAAGTTAGTAAAAGTGAGCCACCTGGGCTTGGGTAGGTTCAGGAAGCAGAAGGGCCGGGGAGCTCAAGACAGAGAAAGGCGAAGGTAGCACAGCCTGCGGGGAGGAAGAGGGGAACGAGAAAAGCATAGCCGGGCTCCGGGGAGAGAGCGCGCTGGGTCCTCTGTATTGCGGGTTTAAAGGGCTGGGAGTTTAGGGGAGGTCCTAGGGGAGGACCTGCTTAGAATACTCACCGGCTTTATGCTGATACGCCAAAGTGAGATTTATTCCCCTGACTTCATCCACCCTTGGATGTGGTTGGCACAAATGGCACTGACTGGATTTTTCTTATGTATCTCCCTGAGTTAGCTGACTTAAGCTATTTACCTTCTGGCTGCCCAGAAGAAATGTTCATTGTTTACTCTATGTGTCCTTGGTAAGGGAAAAACGGATTTTGCAATTTACTAGATGCTCGGCCATTTAACTCTGTCTCAGTTTCCCTGTTCCGTATGTCCTGGCTCACTAGCCTGTCTCAAAATGACAGACTCAACCTTAACCAACACACGTGTATGCATTGATTACAGCCACGGATTTTCATGGGTTAGTGAATGATATTTCAATTAATATTCAATATATTACCTAAATCTTAAGTACTGATCTTACCCTCACCTTTAAGCAAAATCACAATTATTTATCAAGGTTTAAAAGTATTATGGAAAAAAAATTCAGGCAAAATGTTAATATTTTGAGAATTCTCCAAGCCAAAGATACTTTAAATTTCTTTGTCTAAATAATGTATCTTTAGCCTCAGGGAAAAAAAAACAAAAACAAATCAGGTTGCTTCTGTGTATACATATTACCTGGAGACAGACTCTAGAAATAATACACAACAGTCATATTGATCAATAAT